>JABUQX010023468.1:0-22500 GCA_015478945.1 Trachelipus rathkii
TATATATAATAAGTATATATATATATAATATATATTATATATAATATATATATAATTTATATATAAATATATTAATATTAGATATATAATATATTACATTTTCCGCACTAAAATTTACCAGGATTCCAACAATGTATCCTTTTCCCTGTAGCTATTGTACTTTTTGAGATATGCATGTGCTCTTTTAATTGAATTAGTATATATATATATATATATATATATATATATATATATTATATATATATAACTTATATATATATATATAATATATATATATTATATATATATAGTATATATATAATATAAGTATTATAAAATGATGAATTAGCTTATACAAAATTACTCAGAAAAATTTTATGGTCTTCAAAGTTCATATTTATAACATTTGTTAATGGAGGACATTGTCAAGCCGATTTTCATGAACCTTACAGAAAATCCAAAATGGAAACATATATATGAACAAAACAGTGTATCTGATCCGATTATATAAGCCCTAGCAAGTTTTAATAATATAAGCTCATATTTTTATTTCAGTTGCAACCAAGTTATTCTTAGGCGTTTGTTTCAAAGAACTTTTTTATTGTATGACCACCATGCACGGGTCAGCGGGTACTGGCCCAACTTATTCCCACGCAGCGCCATAGCGATTGTGTGAACATTTCAAATATCCTAAAATTAAAAATTGGAGAAGGGAAGAGGGAGAGGGTAGCTGAGAACGAATATACTTTTTCTCCCGGTATCATTTCTCACATTTTTATCAAGTTTTCCTTCTTCTAGCTATTTAAGACAGTTTCCTAAAGTTTCATGTAAATTGGATGTGACTACTATTAGCAAAAGGATAATATATATATATATATATTAATATATATATATATAATATATATAAAATATTATATATATATATATATATATATATAATATATATATACTTAATATATATTATATATATATATTATATGTCAGCGTTTAGTATATCCGTCACATATGTATCTTTAAAAACTATTAATGCTACCGTAAAACATACATTGCTGGAAGCTGGTCCAATTTTAGGCGGAAATGTAAAAAAAAAAAAAAAAAATCTCAAAAACTACAAAGCACAGCGAAAGGAATACATTTTTGGAATATTCCTGGTAAAAATTTCACATAGGAAAATGTAAAAAAAAATAAAAAATAAAAAAAATTATGTAATAATTATAGTAATATGATAAAAGGCCTATACTATTTAGAGACCTTTTTATTGGTTACTCGTTAAAAAAAATAAAATAGAGCTTTTCTATTAAATTTTGCTTTTTTTTTTTTACTAAGAATACACCCAAGGTATGACGCACCGATGGCAGGAGTCGCGGTCTCTCGGCCTTCCGGGGAACTACGGGGTGAGATAATTTCCCCCCCCCCTCCGGGAGGGTCTCCGGAACCCCCGCTCGATTGGTTGGTATTATTGGTGTCGCGGGGGTTCCTATACCCCTCCCCAACGGGGTATGGAAAAGTCCCCCCCTGTCTGTTCCCCATTGGCTCGAGCCCCCCCCCCTAGTGTGCCGTAATATCCCCGTCCGTTATTAAAGCAAAACTTTTAATAGAAAGTACTATTTATTTTAAGCGAGGAAACGCAAATTATTAATGGTTTAGTATTATTTGTATATTCTCTTTTTATCCTAAATTACATATACAAATTAAGAATCGATGAGCATTAGTAGAATGATCTATGATAGTTCAATAAGAATGCATTAATATACCATTATAATTTTAAAAAATATTATATTATGTTAATAAATTAATAAATTAAACTTAAAAATAATATTGAATTTATTTAAAATTAATACCTTAACCGATACATTAGTCAAGAATTACTACCAATTAAACATAATTATAAAATTTCATTATAATTGATAGAAAATATAATATTTAATGAATTATAAAATTAATAAATAGAATTCCAAAAATAAATAAATAAATGTTAATATTAATTAATAAATTTTCACCGATATTACTCAATAAATGTTAATAGCTATTGGATTATATTGGCATTATCAGGTTAGTGCTCCAGATAAAGGTCTTAATTAACAAGATATTTTATTATATATTTTTATTTGGGAATCAATTTATAATACACTAATAAACAGTGCAATAATTATCCTTATATCACTTTTAAATAAAGAATATAAATTCAAATCTTTTTTAATGATTTTCAATTTATGAATAAAAAAAGTCAAATTTGAAATTAATTAATCCAAAATATAATATTAAAAAATCCTTAAATGATTATTAACACTGTATATAAGTAAGTTGTAATCAAGAAAAATGTATAGATGTAAATTAGAATTAAAATGTAATTTAATAAAATAAATAAAATAATTAATAATGAAATTAAACATATATATGACGGAAATAGATTAATATAACTAAAATATTTCAAGTCATATTTCTTTAATAATCGTAGTTAATTATAATAAATTTAATGATAATATTAAAAAATATTAAAATATAAAATATTATTTACCTTCTAAAAAATAATAAGCAAGTTTTGTTTTAAAAAGTCATAAATCTTCATATTAATATAATAAATATATAATAAAATAATTAAATAAAATAAATATTTAAATTATAAATATATTAAATATAAATAATTAAATAAATTAATAAATAATTAAATATATATAAATTAATTAAATAGTTAATAAATAATAATTAAAAATAATTCATTAATAAAAATAATCAAAAAATAATTAATTAAATTAGATAAAAAAAAAATGTAAAAGTGTAATAATAATTAGAGTTTAAATTTATGATTCACTAATATAAATAATAATTAATAATATATATAATATATAAATTAATAATAATTATAATAATAATAATTTAAATAAATAATTAATAATAAAATAAATAATAATAAATATAATTATATAAATTAAATATAAATTAATATATATTATAAATAATTAAATAATTAGTGATTTCTATGCCCACCCCGTTATAGCTACTGCCTATGCGTCTTAAACCCAAAGAAACATGCGAAATAACAGTGTATTTAAGTCGACAATTTCCCAATACACAATTGAGACCCGGACTCCTGCCATAGTTACATGAGGATGAAGACCTTCAAGAGTTTAGGCCACAGTATCATGATGACCATTCACAGCTGCTGGTATTCTTTATAAGTGTAAATTAAAAACCTGATAAACTAAAATAAGCAATTGCAAGCATAAGAACAAATTGTAGCACGCATTCATCAATGAAGATAAATGTTCGTTTAAAAACAATAATTTTATTAGCTGTCATTACCTTTTAGACGTATATTATTAATATTTACTTCACGAACTGTGTGCGAGAACCAATAAAAGGTCTCTAAAATAGGCTCTCTAATCATATTACTTAGTATGCATGTAACCTTAAAATTACTATAAATTATTAGGACAATACAAATATTAGAGATCTGTTGTTTTATTTTATTATTAGATCCTGTTTTTTTACAATTATTTGTATTGGACTCCCTCATATCTCACCCACACTTTCCACACTTCGTAGTCCCAACATTTTCACGAGAGAGAACAAACTCGTGGTAATTCGTATTTCGCTATATATGTATAGTCATTTAATTGGTAATATTTATTGATATATAAATATATATGATATATATATATTATATTATATATAATATATATATATTAATTAATATAATATATATTTTTATTTATTTTTATTTTATTATATATTTTTTTTATTTATTATATTACAATATTATATTCGCTATCCTAAAATGGGTAACCATAAATTTATCAACATATCCAAAAAAAATTTTTAAAGCTAATAAAATATTTAATTTAAGAGTATAATTTCATCTTTCCCTAGATAATTAGTTATTCTTTATAAATATATTCTACTCTTACAGTTTTTGAACTGTTAATGGAAATTGATGATATTATTATGTCGACTTTAATACTGATAAACCCTAATAATTTAATATCTATATCCATAATAATAATATATATATTATTAATATATTATAAATTAATATATATATATATATATATATCAATATATATATATATATATATATATATATTAATATATATTATATATATAATATATTAATATATAATATTAATATATATATGATATATAATAATTAATACTATTTAATATATTTTAATATATTATATAATATCTAATATATATAATATATATATATATATAAATATATATATAATATGAATATATATTATATATATTATTAATATATGATATATAATATATAATATATATATATTATAATCTATAAAATTAATAATATACTTAATATTATTATACTAAGCTCTTTGTTGTTTTATCGAATCTCCGTCCAGTTTTGATTTTTTTTACTTTTTTTTATTTTTTTTTATAACAATTAATGTCACCGTAGAGTGTATATTGATTATACACTAACCCCAATGAATATTTAAGTGGTTGATATATATAATATAATAATAATTAATATTAAAATAGTTATAATAATATATATTATAATTATAATAATAATAAATATAATTATAATTGATAACAATAATTAAACTAAATTAAATTAAATTAAATATATTGTATTTTTAAATTAACTTTTTTAAAATTTTTCATAAATTAAATATAATAAATATAATAATAATTTCACGTTTTAATAAATATTTTAGTAGCTTCAGGCTTAGAAATAAATTCAATAAAATGTTGCGAAAAACTACTTCATTACTTTCGAATTCCACAAGTAACAATTTTGTTGTCAAAAAACACAAAAATCCAGCGAAAACCGGAATTTAAAGCAATATAATTGGCTGAGAACGAGAGTCTCGGAATACAGCGCGCTGATTGGTTTATTGGCGCCACTCGAGCCAGAATGACCGAGTAGGCTAGAGCTGGTTGCGCGCGCTGGTTGTGCACGGATCGTACTTTTGTGGCTTTCAGTGTGTTCTCTTCTCGCACACGAACACACATGTTGGAAGTCCTCTCGAACTTCTGTGGTACCAAAATTTTTTTGGGGTAACGTATTTATTTCACCCTTAATACTCCATAGAGGGGGCTTAGCCTAGTGGGGTAGCGTAAAAAGTAACCCACTAAGCTATCCTACCCCACATTGCTGGTGTGTTTTCATATGAAATACTCCACTTGGGAGGTCTTGTCTGTACACACACACACAACAGCACACACACACACACACACACACACACACACCACCACCACACACCACACAACACACACACATCACACACACACACACACACACACACCACACACACACACACCACACACACACATACACACACACCCACACACACACACACACACACACACACACACACCACACACACACACACACACACACACACACACACACACACACACACAGGTTGTTGGGAATGTGGGTGGGAGGTTGTGGTCTAATTTGAGTTTTCTGAGTTTTTTTTTCCTGTTGGGGTGTGTTGGTTTACGGGAAATGTTAGCGTAATGTTTAGCAAGTCTGTCTGATTGTTGTTGTGTTGAAGGGAGGGAGTATTGGGTTTTAAAAGACTGGGGATTCGTGGAGGTGGGGTTGTTTCGGAAGTTGTTTAATTTTTTGATGACTTGCCAGTTTTATTGTCTATGCGCGAGACGTTTTGTTGTAGGTATTCAGAAACTTATTGTAGTGGTTGTGGTTGATGAGGTGTAAGAGATTGGGTGTTTAGGTTTGTTTATTGGTTTAGAAGATGTGTGGGGTATAACGGATGAGTTTTCGGAGGGAGTTTCTTTGTTTAATGAGTTGGATGATTTCAGGGGAGAGTTTGGGATTGTGGCCTTTGAGTATATAAAGGTTTGCAGATTTGATGATTGTATTGTTTAGGTGAGTGATGGGAGGTGTGAAGGGATGTTTGTATCGTGAATGTATTGGTTAATGTGGGTTCTCGATATAGTTAGTATATGGCGGGCCAGTTGCTTTGTATCTATGTATGTAGTAGTTTTTTTTTTTTTGGGCGGCGGGGGGGATTGTTGTGGGAGTTTAAAAAAAATAATAGGAAGGCGTTCCGAAGTGGTCAGTAATAGTGGCCCATGTTAGTTAAGTGGTGTAGGGAGGGGAACAAATGTAACGTCTGGGGAAGTAGGGAATTTGGTTGACTTGGGGAGGGATTCGGTGGGGAGTTTTGGAATTAAGGATATTTAGGGATTCTAATTCGTTAAGGAATATGGTTTGCCTCGGGGAGGTCGTAAGAGTAGTCTTTATTACCAGGGCAGTGGTGCATTAAAAATCGCCTCCGAGATGATATTTGGTATGTAATAATTTGTTAGTGGGGTAGGTTGTTTAGGGGGGATTTAAGGATGTGGTGGCGAATTGTAGAGATGAAAGATGTGTAGGTGGTCTTGTTCATAATGGACAGGGATGGGATTTTTAGTGCGTTTGGGTAATAAAGTGGAGTTCGGAAGTTTTTTTTATAATAATGTTGTTATGGATCAGGTAAGAGGGAAGGATGGGGAGTGGGTGAGGGAATAGATGGCGTCTAAACCATAGAAAGTGGGTGTTTTGCAATGGAGCTTCTTGTATGATGTGATGGATGTTGTATTTTTTAGGAATGGTTGAGTTCTATTGATTTATTGGTTGCATTGATATTTAATTGTAATATATTAAGTGTTAGGGGGTTAGTTTTGGGAAGGGGGGTTGAATAATAGTGGGAGGGTTGCAAATTGCACAGGAAAGCCGGATATTTCTGAGGTTTGAAGATGGGAGCAGTCAGGTGGAATTCCATTTGAGAAACTTTCACATTGAATCTATTTAGTCGACTAGTAGTTGACATATAGGGCAATAATATCTAAGGGACCTGGATTTTTCTTGACATCAACCCGGACCGAAGGAGAGCACCCCATCACCACG
This sequence comes from Trachelipus rathkii, assembly GCA_015478945.1. Taxonomy (NCBI): domain Eukaryota; kingdom Metazoa; phylum Arthropoda; class Malacostraca; order Isopoda; family Trachelipodidae; genus Trachelipus; species Trachelipus rathkii. Next base: position 6,866 of record JABUQX010023468.1, read on the forward strand.
AAAAAGAAATAGCTAGAAGAGACAGACAGGAGACATTGTTGAAAGAGTGAGATAAAGGTATCAGAAAAACAAAGTTATATACGACCTGTGGGCCCGGCGCCCTGGCTCCTTTCGGCAATGACCCTCCTGGTGGAGGGGGAAGTTGAGTGTTCTTGTGGCCTTCCCCGATGCAGAGGCGTTCTTCTTTTTGAAGGGCCCCCGCTCCGAGCGAGGCAAGTCGATTTTGCGCCACATTGAAGGCGACAACTATAATATAATATAATATATATATATATATATATATATATATATATATATATATATATTATATATATATATATTATATTATATATATATATTATATAATATATATATATATATATATATATAAACGGTTCATATTGTGTCCTATTTCCTACTTTTCCTACTACAGTTAGAAAATGTGCTACTTTTGGGAAAAATTGTTCCTACTTTCCTACTTTTTTTTAAGTTTTTTCACCCAGTGTTGTGAGTTGAAGAAAAATTAAATCAGAGTTGATCAGTATTGAGTAAGATTTCTCTCAGAAACAACTTATAATCAATTTTAAAGTGATCCTCAGTTGATTAGTCTTGGTTTAAGCCCCCTCTCATTCCATACATAAATGCTGATGTTGGAACGTGGCTTTCACAGACCAGCCAATTACCTTACAGATGTCCAGAACCAACCTTCTCAAGCATCAAGTAGTGCATTACAGTCTATCCAGGAAGATGGCTAGCAATTTGGTTATGAAGTCCATAAGGGGCCCATATCAAAGGACTTCATTAAGAAGGGAATCAATGCTCATAAATCTTATTTTAGAAAGATTGGAGGAAGAGAAACGGACAGAGGCCCAACTAAAAAGACAAAAAGAGGAAGACAAAGGAAAGAACAAGAGCTGTTTGAAAATTGAAAAAGAAAATTTGAAGGGAAATCACGAGAAACGAAAGAAGCTATCTTCAAAGAAAGTCCCCTACAGGAAAAAGCTAAAGCTACAATAAACATCAATAACTATACAATTCCTTGGTTGAAGAAGCCAATGTATGAGAATTCATTAAAGTATTAAGGCATGAAAGGACTACAGATAGAGCAGACTATGCTTGAAGCAGCTTGCAGAAAAGTTGATGAGAGTACCACTGCTTGCACAAATAAGAATGAGCAAAAGAAGATTGAGAAAAATAAAAGAACCGTGCTTGACTACTATTGTGCAAATCAAGCAAAAAAACCAAGCCGAAACAAATATAATAAAAATTATTCTTGTAATCATTGGAGAATTTGTGCGTCATATTTTTGTTTTCCCTTTTTTATGTAGTTTAATTCTATCATAGATTACTTTTTCAAATTTATTTTTTTCATTTTTTCTGGTTTTTGTTTAAATGTTAACTTATGTTTAAAGAAATAAAAGGGGAGGGAAAAAACCCAAACCTCATTCTAGGATGGTTCAGTTTGATTTTGTTAGCTTTCTGTACATATTAGCTTTCTTCAATTAATGTAGCACGAGAGAAAGATTTAAATTTCAAAGATGCAAATAATGTGACAGTTTTAATTATTTTTGGATTGAACATAATTTTAATAATATAAAAAACTCATCCAAGCTTAATTTTTGGTAATATAATTTTCATTTCTATTAGTATTAAATTGGAAACAAATATAAGTTTGATATTTGAACTGGAGGCTGAAAACATTTCAACTGAAACCTCATCCGGCACATTTGGAGGGGATTAAAGAAAAATAAAAAATCACCAGTACAGCGACATAACAGGGGAAGTTGGATATTTTAACAAATATGTAGGAAAAATAGTAGTATAACAAAAAAAAATAAAAGAACAATTAATAATTTAGCATTAAATTTTGTCCACCTTTTTGACCTAACTTTGACCTACTTTTTTTTTATTTTTTCCTACTTTTTCCTACATTTTAAAAGTGTCCTGTTTTCCTATTTTTTGACCCCTAAAATTGAGTATGACCCCTTATATTTATATATATATATATATATATATATATATATATAAGATATATTTATCATTATATATCATTATATATTTATACATTATATAAAGCTAGCTAGATTATATATATATATAATATATATGATGAGATGATCGAGAGAAGAGAGAGACTGAGAGATTAAGGAGATGAGACGAAAGGAGAGGTGAGGACGAGAGAGGAGAAGGAGAGGAGAGAGGAGAGAGAGAGAGAGAGAGAGAAAAGAGATAGAGAGAGAGAGAGAGATGAGAGAGAGAGAGAGTTAATGTGAGTTTGGCAAAGGCGGAGAAGAAAGAGGCATAACAGAGGTGAATGGCGAGGCTTTGTGTTGCGGGTATGCTGTTGGGTTTTGCCCAGGGGAATGAACCTTTACATTGACGAGATGCCACAGTGAGGTCCGTCTCGTTCTCGTGAAGCCTCAGTGTGGATTTTTCTGATTTGCGACGATATTTCACTATGGGGTATAAAGGGGACGGTAAAGGGAGAGGGGGGCTTTTTTTTTTTTACTTGCGTCATGTTCTTCTACTAGCTTTTCTGTTTCCGGTGTATGCTACCACCTTCACCCCCAATCTCGAGGATAGGAGGAATATATATGATCGGACAGTTAACGTCTCGTCGTGCCGTACGGGGAATAGAGGTTCGTAGGTTAATCTTGATCGTCCCAATACCGAACCTTCTCCCCTTGGAGTTGCTTACTTCTCCCCTCCGAGCGGGACAGTTTTTCGCCCAAGCTCTACTCACGAAGATAGCCCCCTCTTTGTTGAAGCTTTCGGAACCCCTTTCCGCTGTTGATGATATATTTTTACGGTCCTCCGGACTTGTCGAGTCGGACACTTCTCCGGAGCGTGTTTCATCAATTTCTTTGCTCCGCGGATGTGGACCCGGGCCACCCTCCCCTTTCCCACGCCGTATGCATTTCCACTGTTCCGCCCATCGTTGCAGCTGTTGTGGTAGGTGAGGTCGAGGGCAGCTGGCTATTTTACGTGGAGCGTTCTCCCTGTTCCCCTGCCGGATCATACGGTGGACACTCCGACCACCGCACCACTTCCCCTCTCCACCGCCTGCCCCGTGCCGCCGGGTACACTGTCCTCCCACTGGATTCCTGACCATCAGGTCACTCGGTTTTTACCGAAGCCGTTCTCAAACATAGAAACTATCGTTGCCTCTCGCTCCCTTAATAAGTTGTTTATCATTCTATTATATCCTTCCAATGGAATTGCCTCGGATACATACCCAAAACTTTTGAAGGACTTACAATTTAAAGTACCGCATTCACGCCGGCATGCATCTGTTTCAAGGAGTTGCAGCTTCTGCGATGTGATTCTTCCTCCTCCGTGGCGAGGCTGTGAATTATATCAAATCTCCATTTAAATCCTCCAACGAGGTGCTTATGTGACAGGGGGTGGTGCTGGGATTCCATCTCCATCACTCATTCCCTCCACCTCTTCCTTAACTGACCCAAGCCTACATGCAGTGGCAACCCGAGTCCAATCGTCTCGGAGGCCTTTTACGTTGTGCTCCTTATATTTAGCTCCCATCTGCAACTGTGGGGCAGGTGAATGCTCTCTTGAACCAACTACCTCCGCCAGTGCTCCTCTTAGGAGATTTCAATATTCGTCATTCATTGTGGGGAGACAGTCGTTCTCCTAATGCCAACATTCTTATTGATATGCTGGTTCCGATTTTACGTTGGATTTGTCTTTTAACGCTGGGCTCCCGATTACTTTCGGTGTTTCGTTGTTGACATCTCTGTTGGAGTGATCACTATCCAGTTATGTTGGGAACTTACACCGTCAGTGTCTGCGATTGATTGCTTTCGGTGGTCTCCTTTTGATCATCTATGTGGGAGTGATCGGTCTCTGTGTTCGTTCCCAAGTGCTGAGGTATTCCCTGCTTTAGAGGATATGGTACCTTCAGTTTCTTTTCGTCCATTGTTATTAATTAAGGCAGCAGAGGTCCATATCCCTTAGTCTTCGACCAGCCGCCTGTCTGCCAATCCCTGTTGCCTCCAGAGTGTTCGCAGGAGAATTGAGAAAAGCGAAAGCTTTTCTCCAATTGCAAATGCTCTCCAACAATGAACAATAAGATTATTTACAAATCTGCAGCTGCGAGATCTCGCTGTATTAACAGCCTCACTCGCATGTTTTACATTTGTTCCTAAGCTTTGAGAGTTAACTCTGACACACCTTTATCCTCAGTATGGAAAGTGATACAGAGGATCTCGAAGCGCTCTAAGAGATTTCCTCCCATTGCACTTCGATTTGGCCCCTGAATTTCTGATACTCTTTCGGACCCAGCATCAGTTGCCGACTTGCTTGGTTACAGTTTTGCAGCCTACTCTGATGTATCTTACTATATTGAAACTTTTCAAACAATCCGTAACTCTATTCCACCTCTGGATTCCCCCCCCCCCCCAAGCGGGGTGGGGATTTCCCTTATAACCATCTTTTTCCCTGTTCTTGAGTATCGAAGGTAGGGATTCGTGCCCTTGTCCAGATGACATCTCGTTCGTGATGCTTCCTTCCCCTTCAAATCAGACGCGTCGATAATAAGTATGGTATATGATATGTGGATAAAAGGTGGTGTCTGTAAGATGTTGTCTGGAGGATGAGTGTGGATATGAACGCAGAACAGAGAGGCGAACCATTAGGCACTGTAATGTTATACATAAGTACCGTAAGCAAAATGAGAGGTAATGTCATATCTGCGAGTATGCTCTCTCTCTCTCTCTCTCTCTCTCTCTCTCTCTCTCTTCTCTCTCTCTCTCTCTCTCTCCTCTCTCTCTTTCTCTCCTTTTTTCACTCTTCTTCTCTCTCCTTCTCTCTCTCGTCTCTCTCTCTCTCTCTCTTCTCTCTCTCTTCTCTCCTCTCTCTCTCTCTCTCTCTCTCTCTCTCTCTCTCTCTCCTCTCCTTCTCTCTCTCTCTCTTCTCTCTCTTCTCTCCCTCTCTCCTCTCTTTCTCTCTCTCTATTATATATATATATTAATTATAATATATATAATATATATAATATATATATATATATATATATATATATATATAATTATATAAGTATATATATAATTATATATATATAATTAAAAATATATATATATAATATATATATATATATATATATATAATATATATATATATATATATATATATTATATATATATAATATATATATATATTATATATTATATATATTAGAATTTTTTTTTTTTTTTTTGCAGAGAAAATACATACGCGTTCCATCAGAGAGGAGAAAAGATATAGATTCATGGATTGTGATGAAAGGTGGAAGCACTAAATTTCTGGATAAAGATTGCCAAAATTTTTGATAGAATTTTCTTATTTGTTACTTTCCGAAAATATAATAAAACCATGAATTTAAATTTATTTTTTTTAGCATTATAATTGCATCTGCGGTTTCCTATTAATTTGATTATATTGTCATAATTCTCCCAATATTTTAAATGGAATGTTTTATCTTGTGTTTTATGTATCTCCCTCATAAAGTTTGATTCGTTGTCGAGAGGAGGCTCAGATACTTTGTGTCTGCGGAATTCGTCCTTCAATTCTTTTTGTTTATTCCTTTATCTTATTAGTTTTATTATTATTATTATTTTCCTCCCATATTTATTTGCTTTGTTTACCTGTTTTCATCCCTCCCTTTTTATTATTTTACGAATAAAAGTTTTGTATTCCACAGCTCTCCTGGGGTGCATCCTTCTTCCCGTTCACCCTTCAGTTAGTCCGTCACTTCACTGGCCACTTGCCGTCGTACGCTTCCCGTGGTTGAGGGTAAAGCTTATAAACTGGTCATTTTTGACTTTGACAAGGTAGGGGGACCCGAATCTTATCTAATCAATGAGTAGGCTGTCTTGCACTTTGGTGAATAATCTTGGGCATCACTTTTCGTTCCGTGTGGTGCATTGTTAACAGCTAAATACGGGGCGCGGTGTTCATAAGCGGTCATAAGCCAAGGCCACAACGTCTGCTACAGTGCGAGGGAATTACGGGTTTAGTGCCTTTACCGAATGCGTGTGGCGAGTGTACACTTATTATATGATTTTATTTTACCTTTTGGTTCATTTAGCTGTACAGTATTATGTTTGTTTCATTTAGTTTATTTTTAACATATCTAACGCATTTTGTCGTTCTAAATTCTATTCTAATCTTGCATTCTTTCTTAGAAGAGCTGTTAATGGTTGTATAGCTTGACACATAGATCTTACTTGGCAGACATCGATATTTGTTTTAAATCCTTTTGAACCTTCTAATGTTTGTATATTAAATGTGTATAGCATTTACTGTATGTATAAGTCAATAGTTCTATTGTTAGATAATAATTTTCTTTGTATAGGAAATAAGGATCCATTAAATGTGAAATCCGAACCATGAGTCCCCTTCATAAATTCCATTATTCACGGTCATTGTTTCGGTTTCCCAATACCCGAAACAAATGCCTTTAACTGCGTTCTCGTTGTTCGTTCGTCCTTATGACAAAAGACCTAATTTTCTCCTTTTATCCGATGAATGAACAGATGAATAAATATAAAGTAACCTTTATAAAATATATATAGCTATAAATAAAATTTTCTATCTTCTTCTTTTCCTCTTCTATCTTATCTTCACTTTCTATCTTAATTACTTCATACACTTCTATCTATCTTATTACACTATACTATCTTCTTCTTCTTTATTACTTCTTCTCTTCTTATCTATTCACTTCTTCTTCTATTTACTATCTCTTCTTCTATCTGCTACCTACCACAGAATATAAAAGAGTCATAAATTTTATTTAGCAATCCATTATGTTATAAGTAGACATGAAAACTTCTTCATTATGGAATCAGCGAAATTTATTTTTACTATTTACATTTACCTTATCAATTATCTTTGATATACCATAATATGAAGAGATAATGGATAATTAAGCATTAATGACATTTCATATTGAATATATACTATCATAAATTAATACTCTATTAGGCATCACTCTCATAGGGTAATAGCTCCATTCAGACGTTTAGAGGAAAGCTTAATAAGGGAAGGGTCATTAAACTTTCATTGACTTCATATGGTAAGAAGAGAGTACAAATAAATAATACATTATTACTAAGTGATATATATATTTATATATTAAATCTATCCTAATATATTATATATTAATATTATATAATATTTATTATTATTAATTTCATATTATTATATATTATTAATTATATATTATTATTTATTATATATTATTTAATTTTAATTATTATATTATTAAATGTAATTTATATTATTTATATTAATTATTATCTATTCTATTATTATAATCTATTAGTATTATTATATATTGATATAATTATTTTATATATTATTATAATGCATGATTAGTGAGCACATCTTTTCCAATTTCATAAAGGTATCAATCGACTTTCACATATTGAATGAGATATATTATTTCTTTAGAGTACTACTATATATACACTGGTAAATATAGAATATAAGTAACTAACTTAAGACATCTTAGAGTGAGTACCTTAGTAAAAATTTAATAAATTTCAACATGTATTCCATATATATACTAGTAATATTTATACATATCATACAGACCATTTCTAAGTAACTACTATAACAATTATGTAAACAAATAATATAATGATATTAATATAACTTACATAATGTTTATTAAGGCATTAGTTTAATACACTATAATTAAAAATTTACAAAAACGTAATGAATAATAAATTTTGTAGGAAATATATAAAGATATATTTACTCAATAATAATAATATATTTCAAAAATAATTTCTACACCACATTTATCTCCATGATTTTAAAGGAACACATACACTGCAATGAATCTATAGATGGCTCAGTGGCCGTTTCATCTCCACTTTGTATAGAGCCGACGACCTACTGCCCCACATCTCGCATCAAAATTAAAAAATAATTTTCGGCCTTTCCGCTCTCCGGCTAATGTAAACTGAACGCATTCGCACGCGCAAATCTAGTATTCTGTAGAAATTTCTGAGTCTATTATCTCGCAACAGCACTCTCACCAGATCTTTACCGCATTAGGCTTTGTAACTATGTTGTGAAACCACTAAAGACCAGGACATAACTTCGAGTAACCACGTCGGTGAGAGAGTGTGGTTGAACCGTAATTGTCTGCGTACAACTTAACGCCATTATAGCAGATATGAAATAGGTAATATATACTATATATATATAATGTATATATAATTCATTATCTCCTTTAGTTCTCTAGTAATTTTATTTATTCTTTCGTAAAAAAACATATAGAAAGCATAAAGTTTGAAGGCTATTAGATAAGTTATTAAGTTTTATTATGATAATAATGCCAAATTTTAAACTTGGGACGTGTTATATTATGGTTATTATTATTTTTATTATTATATTTTAACCGGTATCATCTCTCATATTAGTATTTATAAGTCCATCTTAACAGTCTGCCTAGATCTGTAAAAAGTAAAAGTCTAAAACTAATTAATAAATAGGAAGAAAAATGGATTTAATGATTTTTTTTATTTGGTGATAAGTATTATTAATGATTTTCATTCACAATATTCATTTATTTCGAATTTAGCTACCCCCTCCCCTTACCCCTCCCTGTTTAATATTCTACACAGAATTCTAGCGTATCACAAATAATCTTTACCAAATGGATATACGACTCATCATGTCAGTTATAATAGTTAATAAGTGCGATTTTGTAAGTTAAGGGTAAGTGTGCCACAGCAAGGTTTTATAACAAAGTAACCTTTAGTAGTAGTTACATAAGGTATTTATGTACGTAAATACTTGTAGTGAGTTTTTCGTTTGTAGCAAAGAACATGTTAACTGATAAAAGTGTAATATGGAATAATTTAACATGTATTGAAATTTATATTTATTCACAAATATTAATTTTGTAAGACCTATCAAGTTTTCTCAAGAGATTTTTCATTTAATAAGAGCTATTAACATACTTCATACATTTTCGTGTGAAGTAACTATCAAAATCAGTAATTAATATTTAATATATATATATATATTAGTTTTAAGATATTAATATATATATATATATTAATATCTATATATATTAATATAAAAAAATTCTCTTAATAAAGATAATAAAATATTAAAATTTAGTAAAATAAATATTTTATTACAGTATATAGTATTTATAAATAATATACAACATTTATTATATATATAATTAACTTATAGTAATCTTTAAAGTATATATCTTATTAGTATTATATTTATATATTATGAATAAGCATCTATATTAATGTACAATGATCTATTATGCTTAGCATAATATTTTGTATATACATATATAGATATATATATTTATATATTCAATTAATATATATTAATATATTAATCTATAATATTATATATAAATATTTTATATATTTATATAAAAAAATAATATAATATATATATATTATATAAATATATTTTTATATTTTATCATTTATATATATTACTATATGTTAATATTTAATATAAATAAAATTATTATTATTTATAAATATATATATAATATTAATATATATATAAATATATACTATATATATATTATATATATAATATTATATATATATAATATATTATATTAATATTAAAATATATATAAATATGATATAAGCGAGTATAATGACTTACAAACAATCTACTAAATTTTGGTAAGGAAAATGTTAGAAATTATATCTACATCAAAATGTTTACTGGAGATCTTTCTTTTCAAATGTATAATAATTAAACGTCCGTAGGTATTGGCAACTATAATATTGGATCATTAAAAATTTAAAACTAACAGCTACGATCGATAATTTTACCGTAAATGGTAATTTTCGCTATCTTTTTCTAACAGGTCATTTATCCTTGAAAAAAAAAAGTCCTGACTATTATCATCACTTTTATAAAAGGTGTTATACACATTAACACGTAAATATCAAAAATTACATAACGGATAACACAATGTAGATAGTATATATTATATAGGATACATTGTGAGTATAAAATTACTTTAGTTATACTAAAGGATTAATATACGACTTAATAATTTATATTTTTATAATTACTTCTATATATATATATACCTAATAATAGTTAGTTTAAATCTATTTTATATCTAGAGGTATTATTTCTAATATAACACCATTTATCTACAATAATATAATATATAATAATAATTATATATTATTATATTATATATATTAATATATATATATAAATATATATAAATAGTATATATACCTATATTATATATATTAATATAATATTATAAAATATATATATATATAATTAAATTAATAATTTATGTATATTATAAATTTATATTATATAGGTTTGTCTTAAACTAATTAATTAATTAATAAATTCTTCTCAAATATCTTCCTACTTAGATAAGGCTAATTATAATTATAGTATTTTGGTTGACTATATCCCTAACTTTAATAGTGAATATTAAGTATAGTACGCGATATTTTATTCCTAATATAATTCAAAAAGAAATATAATATTTATAAGTATTAGGTTTATATTCAGTAATAGTATAATAAAATCACATATATATAATAATAAATTAATATTTATAATTAAATATTTGTTTTTATATGAAGCTATTTTAATCATAATAATTGTTGTGGCGCTTTTTTCGTATACTATTAAGGTACTATGATTATTTCGAAATGTTATTTTTAAAATTTTACGTTGTATTAGCTCTATCTAATGTATGGTATGTTTTATAACCTAGATATCATAGAATTGTCATAATAACTAATTAATCTATTATTATAAGTCATTTCTAATCAGGTATTTATTATAATTATAATATTACAGTAAATTAAAAACTCTGTATTTCCCTTAATAAATTATGGTATATGCAATATGTAAAATTATTTATAGAATTTTCGTAATTGTAAACATGATACAGAATTATGCTAATATGTAAAGTTAATTTTATGCAATAATATTTAGTCTTCAGGTTTAAATACATTTACGATTAATAATATATATATAAATATATATATATATATATATAATATAATATATATATATATAATTATATATATTAATGATTTATATACTGATCTTCCACTTAGGTGATTTGATTATGCCAACTGTGATCGTCATGAATAAAAATATCGTACATATTTTGCAATCAATCATAAGTTCGAGTTATGAGCTCCGTTCTTTTAAAGCTCTTTCTTGTAAAAACGTTGAAGTTGTACTCTAATATAGATATATTATCATTATAACTTTTAATATTGTTTGGAAGAGACTTTCATATCTATTACATCATTTAGACTCTAATTATAAATACACATTATGTCACCTTATGGTAAATTTTTCATATACCTTTAATTGTCTTATTCAATTATATTATAAGGACTCATATTATATATATCATCTAGGCACACATTCGTACAATTGTATTTTCTTTGTCTTCACACAAGGTTTCGAGAGGTATTTAATTCATAATTCCTTCTTGTCAAGATAATTAATCAAATACCAAGCTAAAATAGTTAATTAATTTATTATATAATATTAATATACTATTACTAAATTGTGATATTAAATAACATTGCATTTATATAAATAAGATTTATATTAAGACTAAACTATTAATTATGAGTATCAAGAAGAGGAAAAGACTTCCTTCTTTCAACTCAGCCTGAACTTTCAGGTTCGAAGCTTCTTTCAAAAGGAGAAATCTTAGGCCTACTTTTATAACCACATCATCAAAAGAAAACCACAGTTCGAGATATCACAACTCAAACTACTGTAATGGTACAGAGATTTTGGGACATGGCCAAAATTCCAACGATGAGTAAACGTAACAACATATCAAATATTTCAAAGCTTCATAAATAATTTCAATTAATAAAGAAAGTATAAACCGTACTCTTATATATCTGTGAAGAAGTTAACTAATATTTACTAACTTTTATTAATTTCAGCCAAGCACTGGTCTTAGGAATCAGGCATTCATTTCAACAAAAAAATTATAAATTAGGCCTATTTAAATACCAAAGATTAAAAGATAAGATTTTACTTCTTAATTCACTATGTATTTAATAATTTTTAGAAAAGAATAATTAATACCTTTTTATTAGCAGATTATTTATATACCATTTTTCATAAAAACTTTTTACCCTCGCGCTCCTAAGGTCACTCAATAGTCATTTTATTAGCCTTGCTAGCTTAAATCTTACATTAAAACTGATACTCATCTACCCTTTAAACATTAATTATTAATGTACTTCTTGCACCATCAATAAACACCCGCTACTACATATCACTTTATCCTCTAATTATATATTTATATTATAAAAATATTACTAATATTTATGCTTGATAATTACTGTCAGATTTTTATGAATTGAATTTTTATTGTATATCGAAGTTGTTCACCATTGTCCACACCTATAAACTTACACGCCATAACAATTCATAGAAGGTGTACAAAAAACGTTAATTCGAAATGTACGTCCAATCTTACCTACTTACACTTTAATTTAATACACTTGCTATTGATTTGTAACCTGTTATAGTCAACTGGGGGGTTATTAACCACACCACACCATCACACACAATAAAGGATAGTTAACAAAAAAACAATGGGGGATTAAGATTAACAAAGGAAGAAACAATTTAAAAAAGGAATGGGAAATTTTCTAAAAGATGAATGGAAAAATATTAAGCTAATGGGTGGTTGAGGAACTGAAACTTTGGGAGGCACCGGGGGGCCAACACCCGCGCAACCTGACCGCATTACCAATGGCCGCTCCACACGTACCTAATCAAAGTCATATCTTACGAATCGATTCACCATCTCCATCAATCCCTCCGCCCCGTACCATATCTTCACCCTATGTTGACACGCTGTGCCCCTATCCGCACGAAGAGTCCGTGTCATCGGTTCGTACTATGTAATTTCTCATTCTTCCTCCTTCCAAACTAGATCATGCACCGTACGGTTACGCATTACATCTTATAATTATCCGCGATCTAAGCTAAATCCTAAAAGATGGACCTTATTTAGTCATTTTCTTTGTGTGTGCCCATCGCTATAAGTCAATAAGAGTGTGACTCATTATCTAATATCATTATATCTTTTTGAAACATATCAAATTACACTCGTTTACATTTGTATAAAGCATATCCAGAGTGTACAATACCACTGTGTGAAACTAATATAATTACTTTTAACCGCTTGCATCACTCTTCATTCTGCCACTCGCTAGTTTTCAATTCACTCCATTCTACCATAAAAGACAAGTTACAACCATTTACAACACCTCTCTTCTCCACTCGTGTCACAGAAAGTCTAACGTAGACTATGACTTACTTTCAAGTTGCTCATCCATAGATTTTATATGACGAGGATATCAATTACATAGTTCACATCAAACGCCTGTGTTTAACCTCTTGTTTGGAGAGACTCTTTCTTAATGTACATATTTATCCCATTTCCTCACTCTTACATTAAAGGGCAAATTACGAAAAACCGGGAAATTTTCATTTGTTCACTTAACTTCTCACTCTTAATTCTACGCACCTTCCTTCCTTATCACCTTCCTCTCCATCCAAGCACCCACTAACTTAATTTTACATAAAACAACTAAATGTGATCCGATAAATCCCATTCCTAGCCCCCTCCGACTGAGATTTTTTATTTAGCGAATAATATTTCAAACACACTACTTAAATCATCAACAATATATTAATTTTTCAACAACACAATAACTATCAGACCGTAATAAATAGCTAAGATTTTGGGATCCTTTACAACTTAATCGAATATACAATAAGCTACAACGAATAAACTAAGACAGAGCTGTTAAATCTAATAATTTAAAACTATGATTGATATACTCATGTCATCGTTTATAAAAGAAAGGGCTCCTTTTCGTGGGTGTAACTGGGATGGTATATTTATTTCATTTTATCAGTGAGCGCTGAATTCTTTTCTTGCGCTAAAGATTAATTTCTTAAATATATAACACTTCACACTTTATTTTTGCTGTATTTGTTCGCGGAATTTTTTTTTTATTCGTCTCCTTATTTTTTTCAGACACAGTTAAGCGACCTGTGTTCCTACTACAGTACTACTTTTATTTTTGATCCCTAATCACATACTAACAATTAGATCCAAACACTTTAATACAATTATTCATTCGACTCATAATCGTGAGCAGAAGTCTCCTTACTCCACAAACAATCAAAATTTAACATCATATAAAATCAATCAAACATATCACGATAATCTTTCCAGAGATTCATCGTCTTTTACATACTTTAAAAATATAATAAACATCAACCTAGATAGAATTGCATATTCATACTTGGTGCAATCAGAGCGAGCAATACAGTAAAAACCCAATGACCTTTTATAACACAACCACAATATTTGAAAAAGGGCCCATATCAAATTCTAGTACTTCGGCTACGATAGAAAATTTCAATTTCACATCCTTAAAAAAACTAATATACGAAGTTGCTTAATTAAGTTAACAGGCACAACACATACATACAAACTAGTGCCCTTAGGCATCACATAGGCAACAATTATCTAGAGCGCATAACAAAAGCCAGATCTGGGACAATTAACACAATACAGAAATTGCGAGCACACACACTGCTTGTATTCATATTCACACCTAACTATCACTCATTACCTTTCTCACCACACTCAGAACATAACACACATATTTTACACTCTCATCACTATCATTTTTCACGAGTTTTCATCTTATACATCTTTTGTTTAAGTCCAATAACAAGGCAAATCAATATCCTTTCTAAATAACATCCATCACCCTTCTCTCCTTTTCTCTTCAAACATTTGATTCCTTGAACAATCCATGTACGGCCATGCGAATTCATATACTCCTCGCTGAAAGATGAGTAAGACCGTTTACGGCAATCAATGAACTTCCCCGGGCATGCCATTAGCATTCCTGGCAAAAGATATAGTGGTAGTGGGCAGTCAAGTCAAACAACACGTCTCCTTTTGGTCGTCCTTCTACACACGCAGGACATAAGATTGGGCAATTCTTTCTCCCTCCCCCCCCCACAACACACACACCACATATATCATTATATATCATATATATGATATATATATATATATATATATATATCTGTGTAGGTGTATTTTGTTTTATATTATACCTTATTATATATCGGTTGTTATTGTATTTATATTTATAAATTTATTATATTTATATATTTATAATTATAAATTATATTATATATATTATATATTAATAATATTAATATATAAGTTTTTAGAAATATTATAATATATAATTATATAATATATATTATATATATATATATATATATAAATTATATATATATATATTAATATATATAATATATTAAATTATAATATTTATAATATTTTATATTAATTTATATATTATATATATATTATATATTTAATTAATATAATTATATAATATATATATCATAATTAATATTATATATATTATGATTTATAATATATATTTATATATTAATATATTTAATGATATATATATAATATATATATATATATATATATTAATTTATTATTATTTAATATATATATAATATATTAAATATATTATTAATATAATATATATATATTATATTATATAATATATATATATTAA
>JABUQX010023468.1:30000-39967 GCA_015478945.1 Trachelipus rathkii
CTGCTTTTGTGGAGCAGTTTTTCGACCAAGACTTTTGAATGTATTTCCTATCCGGGTTATGATTTACCCATTTGAACATCTCAAATTCGCAGTCTGCAAGTTTCAGGAATGAAAAATTGGAAAAGCATCGGCAAACATATTTTGTGTTTAAAAACAAAACTTCTCTAGTTCAATTTTTGTCATATTGCTTGAAAAATATTCGAATGAATTCTTGCTCAAAATTTAAGTTGATGCAATACATTGCTTTCAACCTCTGATGTAATGCTAGATTAAGTTTGGCTATCAACAAATAATTTTAGAGTTAGAAAGGGCAAGTAATTCTTTGCTTGAATTTTGTCAGCCCACAAGTCTATTTTGCAAAGAAACTAGAGAAGTTTGTTTTCAAACACAAATATGTTTGCCATGCTTTTCAATTTTTCATTCCTGAAACCTTGCAGCTGCGAATTTAGATTGTTCAAATGGGTAAATATAACCCCGAGATAGGCAAAATACATTTCAAATTTTGGTTCGGAAAACTGCTCCACCAAAAGCCAGCAGCTTTGATTCTATTAAAAATACATTTAGTTTTTTTCTTAATTCAAACAAGCGGCTCAACATATTTCCTTTTGAAAGCCAGCAAACCTCAGTGTGAAAAAGTAGCATTTTGTGCTCCGAGTTAAAGTCAGAGCACAATTTTTTGAAAAGACGTGTATTTAAGGCAATATTTTTACAGTGTACACCAATTTTATAGCCGCTTTACTTGTAATGGTTAAGTTTTCTGGCATCGATTTAGCCGCTAGTGCTTCGCGGTGGATGATGCAGTGTGTTTTCTGCATGGAAGAATTCTTTTCTTTTACCAAAGTTGCCAAACTCAAACGCGCTGGAGCACCATCAGTACAAAACCCAGCAAGGTTTTCTCACTTTAATCTATTTTTCTCGAAGTAATCACAAATTATTTTCATAACGTCCTTTCCTTTCGATGTAGCTTCCAATTCCCGTGTAAGTAGAAGTTCTTCTTAGATTGTGCTTTCTTGACCTAAATATCAAATAAAGACAAGTAATTGACAACACTTAGCAAAATCAATGCTTTCGTTACACTGTAGAGCTAAGTAGGGGAATTTTTTACTTTTCTCAGAAGTTGATCTTCAACATCTTGACATTTTTTCCATTCGAGATTTCACCATGTCATTCGACAGCGAAATCTCTTGAATTTTCTTTTTATCGTCTTTACCTAAAATTTATCACACTATTTTAAGTAAACAAGGTTTCACTAATGTTTCACCAATTGTATGGGATTTCTTTGACATTACAATCTAATCGTCGAAATCTCGAATGAATGCCGAAAGCGCTTCTGAGATTTTAAATTTACCACTTTCCCAAGTTTTCATTTTCTCAAATTTTCCAAATTCCTGCAGATGTATTCCGATGGATTATCGCTCAAATTAGGATGAACTTTCTTTAAATGAAGTTTACATCTTTGATGGGTTCAATGTATCGTGCTTAAAACTTCTCGCAAATCACATACTGAGACCTGCCCCTGTTGATTCATTGCGGTAAACCTCGTGAACTTAATATACATCGGAATTTATTTTATTTACCAGCCCCTTCTTGAAAAAGATACCAAAATTTAAAATAAGATTAATCATCATGCACAGTGAAAAGCAACACTAGCCAAAAAGCACACCTCCAATTAACCTAGAATGTGAATGAACTGACTGAGACTCAAATAACTCTGAAAAAACGCTGTCGTGCCACATTTTTTCCAGAAAACTAGAATAGTAGCGGCGAGAACTGAAAGAATAGCGAAATGGTATGCATAATGAGTTTGAAACATGATAAACTACAATTTGTTAAAACATTTTCTTTTGTCGCTTAACTCGCTTTCAATAATATAATAATAAATAAAAAATACTAGTAATAATACGATTATTGCACTCTCAAAAAGTCGTAATATATATACTATATATATATATATAAATAATAATATATGATATATATATATATATATATATATTATATATATATTATATATATATATATAATATATATATAATAATTTATATATATAAATATATTAATAATATATATATACTAAATATTATATTATATATATTATATTATGTATATAATATACTATATATAGTATAATATATATATATATATATATATAATACTTAATATATATTAATATATATTATATATAATATAATTATATATATATATATATATATATATATATATAAATATATTTATATAATATATATAATATAAAATATATAGTATATTTATATATAATAATATATAATATATATATAATATATAATATATATATATATATATATATAATATCATATACAAGTGGGCACCGTCCAATGAAAAGTTAACGTCATTACTCCTTAATCGTAACAAATATAAATTAACGGCGTTATATTCTTATTTAAACTCATTAAAAGCGTTATCGTTAAAGAATGTAACGGAAGTTAACGTTAATCGCTAACGTTAACCGTCTTCAAAATGTAGGAATAGTAATAATAAGTGTTAATTTTCTTTTATTATATTGCAGATATTAAAATTATTTAATGAAAATAAATAATTTAGGCTTTGACCTAGCAGATACTTTTCCGGCTTGCCAAAGAATACTTCCAAAGCGTAAATACCTTAATTTAATACTTATTTATATACTTAATATATATTAGTTAATCATAAATAGGTTATATTTTTATAATCACAACCTTATTGGCCTTACTCATATATGTTTCACCTAGTCACCAAAGAGCAAGTTAGAGAACGAACGAAAGAAGTAATGACTCATTGAAAGGCAACAAGTCACTATCTTTTTTTCTTCAGCGACAATAAGAAAGAGAATACAGCATAAAAAAAACATGTTAAACATGTAAAAGTAAAATTGTAATATCTAATCCAATTGGAGCTACGAGAGGGCGTTTAGGTAAATTTTGCGATAAAAAAGCTTATCTGTTATCGAAATCGAATCTAATCAATTTAAAATCTGATAAGAATATATTTTATAAACTCCGTAAATTAACAAGGGGTGTAGGGGAAAATTTTACTCGTTAACGTTAATTCACAAAGTAACTCGTTAATACTCTTTTCGAAATTAACGGAAGTGTTAAAAGTTAACGAAAAAATTAAAGAGTTAATTTACGGATTAACGCTTTAACGCGTTAATGAACACCTTTTAATATTATAGTATATAATATAATAATATAAATTATATATATATTAATTATTAATATATAGTAATAATATATATATATTATATATTTATATATATATATATATATATAATATCTATATATATTTTAATCTCGTTGTTTATCTATAATATTCATATAATTATGCATCAAATTCTATATAATTATGCACCAATTTATTATTATTGATTATTATTAATATATATATATATATATAATTATATATATATTATAATATATATATATCATATAGTATATATAATAATATATATAATATATATATAATAATTTAATATAAATAATATATATATATATAATATATATATAATAATATATATATATATATATATATATAGTATATATATATATAAATAATATATATAATTATTTATAAATATATTAAATATATATATATATATATATATAAGATATATTATATAATATAATAGTATATATATATACATAATAATTTATATATATATATATTAATATATATATATAATAAATATATTATATATTATATAATAGTATAAAAATATAATAGTAATAAAATATATATATATAATATATAATATATATATTATATAATATTTACAAATATATATATTATATAAATATATATATATATTATAATATATTTTATATATTAAAATTATATATATAATATATAATATATTATAATAATAATATATAGTATAGTATATAATATATTATATATACTATATATAATATTATAATATATATATATATAGGTATATATATAGATATAGTAATATATATAGTATATATATAAATGTATATATATATATATATATAATATTATTATATATTATATAAATATAAATATATATATAAATATATATATAATCCTTCAACTGTGCTTAGAACTTGAATCAAGTTTGATTAGCTTTGATTTTAAATTGTCTGGCAAACTTGCGAAAAAAAAACTTGTAACAAATTTTGCAGCAAGTTTTAATATTTACTTCAATTTGATAACCTTTGATTAAATTTTGTATGGGCAAACTTGCTAAAACATACTTGTAACAAACTTGCAGCAAGCTTTGACTACGTTACATGCACATACATACACAAAACACACACACATACACACACATATATATTATATAATTATTATATATAATAATATATTATATATATATATGTATATTATATATATTATATATCTTAATAATATATAATAGTAAATATCATATAATATATATAGAAATAGTATATATATATATATATTTATATATATATATATTAATTTATTATTTTATATATATTATATATATATATATATATTTATATATATATATATATATATATAAGGACTATATAATATGATATATATATTTATATATATCATATATATACTGTTTATATATAATATATATATTATATATATATATATATAATAATATAAATATAAATATATAATATATTTATATATATTGAAATATATATATAATATATATATATAATATTATATATAAAATATGATATATATATATATATATAATATATAATATAAATATATATAATATAAATAATATAAAATATATATATTATATATATATATATATAATATATATATATATAACTATTATATTTATATATAGGGATATATATATAAAATATAATATATATATATATATAATATATATATATATATTATTTAGTATCTATTAATATATTATATATTATTAATATTACATATATATCTTTTATAATAATATATATATAATATATAATATTATTATATAATAAATTTAGAGTATAATATATATATATACTATATATATATATATATCATAATTATATAGTCCCCCCAAAAAAAAAAAAACCCAAATTCCCCCCCCCCCGGTATGTGGCCCCCTTCCCTTGTCATATGTCCCACGTTTCTTACCAATATTTTTGCAGCTTATGCAGCCTAATATGTAGTCCTTTAACTTAAGTAGCAACCTTCGTGTTATTAGTCTTTTAATGATGTCGATTTGATTTTCTATCGTACGAGGTGCTCTCTTGTGTTGTTTGTTTAATGGTTTTTTCTTACCGATCACAGGATGCAATTTGGTGATTTTTTTATTTTTTTCCAAAAAAAATCAATTTGTGATTTTATTGATTTTTTTGAATATTTGATTTTTGGATTCGTAACGTCATCCGTGAAATAATAAATTTGCAAGTACAAATTATATATCGCGTGAAGCCGTTACGAATCTGAAAAAATACGACAAAAAAAATCAAAAATCACAAATTTGATTTTTTTAAAAAAAATCAAAAAAATCACAAAATTGCCAATCCTCTCCGAAGGAGCTGTATCAAGATATGAATATCATTTTACATTATATTTACAGGTTGTTATTTATTATACTTTCCTATATATTATTATGTTTCAAATCTTCTATTTTCGGTTGATTAATTTAAAAAATATGTTATTTTATTTATTTTTTTTTATATATTTTCTCAATTGTCGATGATTCTCGGTGCTCGTATTTCCCTTTATAGAGGATGGGAAACTGTCCTCACAAATCTATAAAGTTAACGCGTTTATGTTATTAAACACATAAAATGACATATAATCTTTATTCGTTACTTTCTGTTACAGTTACAGAAGTTGTTAGGTTTTCTTGTGTTTTTTGGTTCAATTGATGTATTAATGATGATGGTTATACTCTAAACCAAATACTCTTCATTAAGTTTTATTTATATGTTCAATATAGTTAGCTAAAGTATCAAATGCTGTTTTGTCAATGCGCATGGTCCATCTTTGGTGTAAAGACACAATTTCCAGTGTATCTGTCCTGTACGTTGCGTCTGACCATTGCCTGCGATCGGTGGCGGTGGCGTGCTGTGCGTGGTAAGGCGGAGGGGTATGATACATCGAGATTGATCCGATTCGTAAATATGACTTTTGATTAGTACGTCTGTGCGAGCGCCATTATGGTTAATGAGGGTGCGGTGCGGTGTGGTGCGGTACTCAAAGTTTCAGGTTCTCAACAAAGTATAGAAGAATAAGCTTTCATTCAAATATTTTAGATTTCTGCATTGGCTAAAAATGTTTCTTCCTTTTATTTATCATGTTTTTTTTGTCTATCAATATGATATTGTTTGTGTATGTGTGTGTGTGTTTATACGAGTTGCTTAACGTCAAGCATAAGCCTATGATGTGATCGTTAATTGCTTTTATTCCCCGTGTTCCTTCTTTTTCGTGTCATTTGGTGCTTTTAATATATGATTATATATATTATATATAGTAATATATATATTATATATATATATTATATAATATATATATATAGTTATATAATAATATATATATATTTATATATATATATATTATGTATATATATATATTATATATATTTATATATATATAATATAATATATATATATATATATATATATATTTATATATATATAGTATTACATAATATATATATATAGTATATATATACTAAACATATAATATAATATATATCTATAATATATTTATATTATATTTATATATATATTATATATATATATATATATATAGATATATAGTATATATATATGATAGTAGGTAAGGTCCGAATATCCCGAAACCTTGAAAAGAAAAATTGGACTGTTGCCCAAGAATTAGTCCCCTTTTAAATTCTGGAATTAGGTTGATATTTTTACAAAAGGAAACATTTTTTAAGGCAAACAAAATAAGATATTTAAAATATATATATTAGTATATATTATATAGTATATATATATAATATATTAATATATAATATATATATAATAATAATATATATTAATATATATATATATATATTATCGTAAACTGTTATTGAAAACCGAAGACGAGATTATGGCAAAAACTAACCTTCTAGCTGACAATCTGGTACTGTTACAAATCGTCACGAAATAAATGTATAATTAATAATTTCATAGAAAAAATTTTCAACTTAGTTGATTTATTTTCTGTATTAATTTATCACGACCGTAGAAAGGCTAATAATGTAATTTATATGAAAACTTTTATAGGAATGACTACGAAACCCCACATGGAGCAAATACAGACGTAAACTTAATAAACATTTCGAAACTAGCCTACGGTCAACGAAAAAAGCGCACACATTATTTGATTAAAAAGCTTCATTAAAAAACAAATTATTTAATAAATTAATTATTTTAATTCATTAATAACCTTTACTGAATATAAACCAACTTAACTATTTATAATTTTGAAAAATTATAGGCAAAAAATCGCCTACATCTATAATTGGAGTCACAACACTATAAATAGCCTTCTAGCAACACCTTTTTCCAAAACTGTCGGATATTTGGACTTTAACCTATATATATATATATAATATATATATATTAAGAAAATAGTATATTATTCTAATATATATATATATAATATTATAATATGATATTATATAATTATATATATAACCTCTTATGTTATATAAGACGTTAATAAATTGAAATTATTAGTCGTTATATTTCCTAGAGTAAATTTACAATAGACCAAAAAGAATTTTGTAATGCCTTATAAATTATGATAACCTTTTTATATTAAATTCTGAAAATCAGGAACATATTTTTCAAAGGAATGAAATTAATCGATACTAATTACTGGGGATCTGTCTAAATTTTATATTATTTAATTGTTTTAGGATTATCTAAATAGTGAAAAGAGATTTTAATCAATTAACATTTGAAGAAAAATTTAAAATTTGATTTAGATAAAATTTAATTTTACATTTCTTGAATTTTGGATCATGCTTTATATATTTATTTTAATATATATAATAAGTTATATATAGTTATAGTATATAATATAATATTATATATATAATGATAATAATATATATAATATATATATCATAATATATATATATATTATATATATATATATATATTATATATATAAAAATAATTATTATAATAAAAAAAAAATTAAAATAATATAATATATAGTATATTATTATATATATATATATATATATATCTATAATATAATATATATATATATTATGTATAATATGAATCTTATATAAACATAAATAGTATATATTTATATAATATATATATATATATAGTATATATTATAATATATTACTTCTGTAGTCTTCCTGAAAATGATGAAAGATCATGGTGTTAGGTTTTATTTAAAGGTCTTAAATTAAATTTTTGGCGAAAGCAATATATTAATACTTGTTATATATAAACGATAAAATATTTGATTAAACGAAAACCTCACTACAAGTATACTCAAACCTCTTACAAAGGTCTTTTTACTACTCTTAATTTAACACTTTCCCTTCAACAGCTCTATCCTCTCTGAATTAAGCGTATCTTGCCAAGTTTTTTTTGACGCAGAAATTCTTGAGAAATTAACAGAATCCTCGCTAATAATAACTTTCCTCAAAATCTGTTAAGATAAAATCATTAAAGCATTTATAAATAAGAACAATTGATCAATGAAAAAACCAAAATAATAGGTATAGTGATCTTTCTTTTTTCAGATCGCAGACGGTAGATGGCTTAAATACGATGAGTAACTCGGTTAAACAAAAAATTAGATTATGTGTCGTCAGTCAATGTTCCGAGGATGGGAGTACTCAGGCAAAAACTACTATACGCCATCAAAACTTTCTGCTATGTGTTTTCGAAGAACTAGCAATCGACTAAGGAGATGTGAGTCCATATAGTAACCTATTTCACTGTAGATGCTGTGATGCCTTCTTACGTCGTTAAACTACCATCTTCAGATCTTCGTGTTCTACAACATAGATACAAGCCTAGTAAAAATCTTTGACTTTGGAAAAAGCGAATATAAACCCCTCAGACCCATTCCTCGACATTTTCAATTTTAACATACTTAACAGAGGCAAGAATCATTTTTTGAATCGACGGACTCGCAGAGTTTTGCGCTATTTTAATTATAACTTTGGGCTATTTAATAAATTAACAAGGGAAATTTTTTTTCTGAACATTACTAAATAATTATCATACTTGTTCTAGAATCACAAATTTACAATTTACTTTCCTAACATAGATAATGAAGAGAGAGGAAATGTTCCCCTCGGTCTTTTGACTTGCAGTTCGATCACTTGCTCATTCAGTTCTCCATAGCATTGGGTTAGAATCTAGGTTTTGCTATTACCTAACCTAACCTAACCTAACCTAACCTAACCTACCTAACCTAACCTAACCTATAGGCGATTGATAACTTTTGAGGAACTAAAAATATGCAACCTCATATGAAATATAATGATTGATAAGATTAATAATAATAATTATTCATAAGAATAGATAATAAATAATAATTATTAATAATATATAATATAAGTAATAAAAAAATAAATAATAATAATAAAATAAAATAGATAATAATAATAAATTATTAAATATAATAAAATATAATAATAATAATCTAATAAATAATCGATAATAATATATAATAACAGTAATATGTATTCATTTATTTTCTTCTTCTACCTATGAGTTCAATGAAAGTTTAATGACCTTCCTTTAAGCCTTCCTCAAACGTCGATGGAGCTTCCCTTGAGTGTGCCAAGAGTTTTATTTGAGTATACAAAAATTGCTAATTTTCATTCCCTTCATAATTGAATACAGAATGATAAAGAAAGAAAGAAAAAAAATCGTATTCCAAAAGAAGAAAGTTTCATTTCTATAACAATTCTTTGAAATAATTGACCTTTTATTAATGAGGAGTGCAAGAAAGAAGAAAGAAAGGAAAGGAGGGGGATAGGGTTAGGGTAGGTGTTAAG
>JABUQX010023469.1:0-12500 GCA_015478945.1 Trachelipus rathkii
GTTGTACTTCGTTCAATTGATTTAGGTGTTTAACCGTTTCGCATTTATCGGCTGCTCGCGTTTAATTTTGTATATGGATGGAGTTATGAAAGAATTAAAGGCGGGGGTGAAGGTGATGGTGTTAAAATGATGAATTGAAGAGAGTGGAGGGTGTCCTACCTATTATATGCGGATGATTTCGTTTTGTGTGGCGAATCTGAGAGAGTTTGAGAGGTTTGGGAGAGAGATTTGACAGGGTGTGTTAAAGGAGATGTTTGAAGATAAACGTAGAAATGAAATGAGTTATGGTTGTGAGTGAGGACAGTCCTCAGTGTGAGTTATATTAGATGGTGAGCAGCTGGAACAAGTGTTTGAGTTTAAATATTTTAAATATATGTTGGATGAAAAGGGAACGGATGTTCCAGAATGAAGTAGGAAAGTTGTGAATGGTAGGAAGGTGGCTGGTGCAATTAAATCGTTGGTGGATGTACAGGGACTAAGTCTTGAATGCATTAGGGTCTTACATGAGGGTATGTTTTTTAATAATAATGTTGAAAATTTAATATACACAAACCAATAAATTACCTAAGATACCATAATAGTCATAATCAAGAGCTAAAAGTAACGGAGTAACGGAACTTCGTTACTTTTCCTTTCAAAGAAACGGAATAACGGTAACGGAACTACTTTTTCCGAGTAACGGAGTAACGAAAACGGAACTACTTTTTTGAGTAACGATGCCCACCTCTGCATTGTGTAGTGTATATATATATATATATATATATGTATACCTAGCAAACTTACATCAATCCATAACATATATATATATATATATATATATATATATATATATATATATAATATACTATATATATATATACTATGCTGCTGCTATATACTGCTATATATATATAGGTAGCTGGACTGGGCTCGCTACCACTTATTTATGCCCAACAAATGCTCATGCATGCCTCGGAGTTCTGGTGTATGTTTCCGCACCTAACCCCATTTCTGGGGAACCAAAGGACAGTTGATGATGATGATTTTATATATATATATATATATATATATATATATATATATATATATATAGATATATATATATATATATTTGATAGAAATATACATAATCTTATATATACTGCTGCTGCTGCTATATATATATTTACTGCTATACTATATATATATATATATATACTACTGCTATATATACTAACTGCTATGCTCATATATATATATATATAACCTTATATATATATATATATATATATATATATATATATATATATAAATAACACAATGCGTCACATTTTTGTCTTTGGGCAGCAACTGTAATTTCCTATTTTCTTATACCTAGAATGTATGAAAAATGGCTAACATTTCCTCCAAACTTTGATTTTGTGATCAGGATAATGATATTTCACAAATAATAATAATAATAATTCTATAACATAAAACAGTTAATTGCCCATGGAAATAAGAAAATGAGAAAATGGGCATATATATACTACGTTTTATTATCTTAGTACGTAGTAATAAATGAACTTTCTCCGAGTATTTAAATTTAATGCTATATAAAATAGTAAAAGACGCCCAGCAAAAAATTCCTATAGGATCCCACCCATTCCTATCTTAATTAAGATAGGAATGGATAGGATCCTATTGGAATTTTTTGCTGAGCGATTGATTGTGAATTCTTAATTGTACAATTAGGCCGTTTTATTAAAATTAAAATAACAAATTCACATTAATAAAAAGCAATCATACCTAGTATCGTTCCGTGTTATATGCTTAATAAAGGGGAAACTTCTGTTATTAGGCCTTACGGCCCGTGGTCTTATTTCAATTTTTGGCATGTAGATATTTTGAATGTCAAGGAAAATTTGTATGGCGAAATGAAATGCAGTCAAAAAGTAAATAAAAAAAAAAAAATTATATCCTTACATTATAAATAGTCCTAATATTACATAAAATCATATGTTGTAAAGAATATTCGCTTCTTGGAGATACAAGAAAATAGAGTTATTACTAAAGTGGGAAGATTCAGATAAGATGTGGGACAATTTTTAGAAGGCTCTATGGACAACAAAGTAGGAAAATGACGACTGCGAATAGAGTCTTGTTGGGGACAATCAATGAAGATATGTCGAACAGATTTCGGGGGTTTGTCGACGGCAAAATTTGCAGATGGGAGGAGGGTCCCCGTGACATACAGCTAGTGACTGTGAGTGATATTGGTGTGGCCAATACGGAGGCGCGCAAGTATCACCTCGTGTAAGCGCTTTCGTCGGTGGGAGGAAGACCACTCACCAATGCTCGGCTTTATATTTCTAAGTTTCGCTCCCCTCTGATCATTCGTCCAGCACTCTTGCCAATAAGATCGAAAGCTTTGTCAGAGAAAAGGATAGTAATCAGTTGATGGGAGGCGGCCTTGTCGAATGGCATCTGGGAGGTACCTGGAACAGCTCCGAAAAGAAGAGGCGGCCATTTTGGCCTCTCTATCGGCTTTTTCATGTTGCCACTACATGAGAGGGGGTCCAACATAAAATTATTATTTTCTTAAGGGAGTGGAGCAGCCGAAGAAATTGTACGGCGGATACCATGGTTTTTAGAATAAGGGGTTTTAAGCGCTTGGAGGGCGCTGAGCGAATCTGAATAAATAACATTAGAGTGGTCTTGGTTAAGGAATAGAATTCGAGAAAGGGCAATCATTATAGCCATTAATTCTGTCGCAAAAATTGGAGGATGAAGGGGAAGGGGATGGGAGAGGTTGCGGTCAGGAAAGACAGCAGATGCATCCACACTGTCCCCTGCTTTAGAGCCGTCAGTAAACACTGGAGTAAATTCACAGTGAACTACGGAATGAGACAGAAATGATGCCTTTAACAAGGCAGCAGGGTGGCTAGATTTGGAGAGAGGGAGGTTAGAGCCAAGCAAATGGTGGGATCGGGGAATAGCCAAGGTGTGTACTTTTTGTCGTAACAGAGAGGCAGCACCTTTTGCAAAGGATGTTAAAGAAATTAAGGATGTTGTGAACTGCGTTTGCAAATTGTCAGTAATTAGGATTCTGAGGTATCTCCTGCAGAATCGGTGTCAGAGCACACGTATTGGGGTTTGAAAACGAAGATAACTTGTGCACAAGAGACAGTGGCATCACATTGGATTCAACTTCAAGGCTCAACTGGCGGAACGGTCGGAAGGAACCGATGGAGATACGGACCGCCTCGTTTTGGATGGGATCCAACGGGTGTAGTAGAGTTGGGGAGGCCTGACCATATACTACACAGCCATAGTTAACCTTCTATCGCACAAGGGCGATATAGAGGCGTAAAAGGGACTTGCGGTCAGCACCCCAAGATTATGCGGTGAGATGACGTAACAGGTCAAACACGCGATGACAAGTCGTTTTCAGGAGTTTAATATGCGGAGCGTATGTTAAGAATAAGTCCTAAAAATTTCTTGTGAAGTTACAGGAATGGGCGAACCATATAAGGTTAGGTTCGTTGGAAGAAGGTGGCAGGTTCTTCGATTCCTTTTTTTCTTAAAAAGCACTTCTGAGGTTTTGGTGGGAGAGAAATGGAAGCCATGGGAGTTACCCCATTGTGAAATATTCTCAATAGCTAGTTGGAGTTGCCGTTCGAGAAAAGGCAACCTGGTGCTGGCTATATATAACGCAA
Source organism: Trachelipus rathkii (assembly GCA_015478945.1). Lineage (NCBI taxonomy): Eukaryota > Metazoa > Arthropoda > Malacostraca > Isopoda > Trachelipodidae > Trachelipus > Trachelipus rathkii. The sequence goes on from JABUQX010023469.1 coordinate 3,657, forward strand.
GGTCATCAACATAGAGAAAAATTTACCGTAGCTGGGAGAGAAGTAACGATATCATTAAATCGGAGAGCAAATAGTAATACACTTAGAACACTACATTGCGGAACGCCTTTATCCAGAGTAAAGTGACGTGACAGAATAGAAGAGCACCGAACTTGGATGGATCTATTTGACAGAAGGCATTTAATGAAAAGAGGGAGTTGTCCACGGAAACCGAGCGAATGGAGTTTAAGGAGAATACCAGTTCTCATCGTTGTGTCATTAGCTTTTTCAAGATTAAAGAAGACACCAAGAACCATCCCACCAGTTGAGGCTTCCAGGATGTCATGGTCTAGTTTTAACAAGGGGTCCGCGGTCGAACGACTTTTACGGAAACCAAACTGGAAATTAGAAAAGGCTTGGCGACTATCCAGAACAGGGAGAAAGCAATCTGAAACCATTTTCTCCATTAATTTACAGGAATGACAGGTCAACGAGATTGGTCTTTGGTTGTCCGCCAACTTCGGATCTTTCCCAGGTTTGAGGATATGAATTACAAAAGCTGTAGTCCAAATAGATGGAAAAAGAATGCTTATGCACATTGATCCAGCAAACATGCTTGGATGATGGTAACTTGTTTTCCTTTGAGAAGCTCCACCATGCGAAGCTCGCATTCACCAGCAACTTCATCTAAAAGGTCTTCGCTAAGCTGGCATCTCGAGGGAGGTTGATAAGTTCCACCCGCATCATTGCAAATAATTTCTTCATTTCGGAGTCTTCTGCAGCACAAAATGGAATAAACTACCTTTTAACGTGCTTTATCCCTTTTACAGAGGGTAACACGGTGGGACTACAGGAAATCGAACTTTAAGGCCTTGGCTAAGCTGGAGTCTCGAGGGAGGTTGATAAGTTCCACTTCTACGCTACGTATAAAAGTCGGCGACTCAACCTCCTGCGCCACGAGGCGTTCTAAATGGAATATTACACGAAAATAGGCTCGTGCAAACTGCAAGTCCAAAGCTGCTTTTAGTTTTGGTGGCGTTGAGATCAGGAAACTGTCCATCTTCACTTGCTTGGTTACAGCACTTGGTCCACTTGGACTAGGAGTCGGTGTGGGTGCTCTAATACTAGTTGCTGGACTGACTGATATTGGTTCTTCAGGTACAGGTGATCGTGATCTAGATCGATAAGGTGTTGTCGATCTTCTTTGGCCCGCAGGCATAGCTGAAGCTGGTGAAAATCCAGTTGCCATTTCAGCATCACCATCATCACTGCTACCTTCACCTTGGCCAATAGGTTTATATTTGTCACACTTTTCCAGGTGGGCTCTTACTCTTTCAATTTTGTTGCTCACCAGATTACTGCAATGGTTGCATTTTCTCTTCTTCACAGTCTTTCCATTTTCTTGAACATCTACACTCTCAAACTCTCCCCAAGCCAGGTCTTTCAACCTGCCACCCCTATTCATGATTTAAGATAGAGTAGCTTTTCCACCTTAAAGTTCTGTTAATTGGATGCTATAATTTAATAATTATTGATTAGAAATTTAGAATCACCTGAAAATTTGATTAAAAAGGGATAAATAAACATTTTTACATTGATTTTTATTTCATTTCCAATTACTGTAGACACATACAAGTTGTATGTGTCTACAGTAATTGGAAATGAAATAGAAGTGAAATGAAATAGAAAGTGTTGTATGATACAACACTTTTTTTATACCAAAACCCCCGAAAAACCCTTCAATTCCCTGGGTTTTTTGGCAAAAAAACACCCGGGCTGGGTTTTTGAGGGGAAAACCCGGTTTTTTGCAAACTCTGACAGCTCTAATACGTTCATTCTTCATTTTATCAATTCTTCTCGCATCTAACACGCCCCTAAGATTGTCCATCTGAACACATTGTACTCTAAATCTAATTTACGCTGAAGAGTCACATAAGGACTGATTGGTTAAGAACAAGGGCGTTTATGAGCGGTAGAGGATGTGTGGATCAAATCTTTACATTGAAACAAATGATTCAGAAAATGAGGGAGAAGAATAAATTGTATTTAGTTTTATGGATTTGAAATAGGCGTATGATAGGAATAATATGAAAGCTCTATGGCAGGTGCTAGTGATATATGATATTGGTGGTAGGCTTCTGAATGGAATCAAAAGTATGTATGACGATAGTGAAGCGTGTGCAAGAATAAATGGTGTCGAAAGTGATTGGTTAAATATTAATAGCGGAGTGAGGAAGGGATGTGTTGTCTCCTTGGTTATTCAAATAGTATATGGATGGGGTTGTGAAAGAATTAGAGGTGGGGGTAGCAGGAGGTGGTGCTAGAATGATGGAGAATGGAAGTGAGTGGAGGGTGCCCTACCTATTATATAAGGATGATTTGGTAAGAGTAAGGTTATGGTTGTGAGTGAGGACATCCCTCGGTGTGAAGTTATGTTAGATGGTGAGCAGCTGGAACAAGTGTTTGAGTTTAAATATTTAGGATATATGTTGGATGAAAAGGGAACGGATGATACAGAGTGTAGTAGTTAAGTTGTGAATGGCAGGAAGGTAGCTGGTGCAATTAAATCGTTGGTGGATGTAAAAGGACTAAATCTTGAGTAAGCTAGGGTCTTTACATGAGGGTATGTTGCTGCCTGTGTTAATGTATAGTAGTGAGACTATGGTCTGGTATAAGTGGTATAGATCTAAAGTTCAATGTGTTCAGATGGACAATCTTAGGGGCGTGTTAGGTGTGAGAAGAATTGATAAAATGAGGAATGAACGTATTAGAGAGTTGTGTGGTGTGAAGAAAGGGGTAAATGAGAGAATAAATGAGTACATTGAGATGGTTTAGTCATGTGGAAAGGATGGATGATAGTCGGTTGGTTAAGTGGATGTATAGTGGCGAGTGTGTTGGGAATCGACCAGCTGGGAGACCGAAGAAAAGGTGGATTGAGTCAGTAAAGGAATGTCTGGAGGAGAGAAATATGTTTGGCAGAGACGAGAATAAAGGTGCAAAATAGGAGTGAATGGCGGGGTTTGTGAAGGGGCTATGGTTATTGCCCACCTTGCCCAAAGGATGAACCCCACATTGACGAAATACCATATTGAGGGTCCGTCGCTTTCCCGTGAAGCTCTAGGGTGGATTTTTCTGACTGTGGGGAGTTCTCACTAAAGGGTATAGAAGGGGGCAGTAAGGCTGGGCTTTCTTTTCAACTTGTGTCATATTCTTCTACTACTTTTCTGTTTCGGTGCATATTAGGCACCCCCAGTCTAGGGGAAAAAGTGGATGATATATATATATAATATATATATATATATATATATATATATATATATATATATATATATATATATATATATATATATATATATATATATATAATATATACTATATATATATATATATATATATATATATATATATATATATATATATACCGGAAGGGTGTATTTGATTCTCATAGTGGTGTTATGTCTTGTTAACTTGGGCATGGCATAGCTGTGAGAACCAATGCAGATGGGTTTGTGGGCCCTCCGACCCCAGCACGTGTATGTGCATTTGTTATGCATTCATGCATAGCATTTACCACATGCACTTTCTTTCAACCTCCTTTCTTTCCCCTCATTTTCATAAATTTTCCATTCTTTCAATCCACCCTCTTTATCAGACATCCCTACTACTCTTATCCCTGTGTGCGGGGGAGAAAGAATTACCCGCATCGATATGTCCTGCATTATTCGTAGAAGCCGACTAAGGGACAGGCGCTAGTGGGGATCGCTGGTCACTAAGACATGAGTTGAGCACGGATGCTATGCATGCCTCGGAGAAGGTCGCGGATCGCCGTAAACGACCTTCTAATCTTCGGCGAAATTGTACGAAGTATGGGTGTATGGAATGTCAGAGGAATAAATGTTGAGGAGAAGAGGAGAGGTGATGGATATTTAGAAAGAGAATGTGATTTGCTCGCTGTGACTGAGACAAAGATGAAAGAAGGTGAAATTAAGTGGTGTGGTGTGAAATGTGTGCGTGCTGGTGTGAAATGAATGAGAGAGGAGAAGAGTTGCAATTTTGATGAGTGGCTTGTGTGGTACAAAACTATGGTAGACTTTGTGTGTGGGAGTCCTAGGAATTCTAATGGTTAAATTTAAGTTTGAAAGGTCAAGGTATGTGGTTGTGACGTATGGTCCATCTTGGGGAAACGTTGAAGAGAGTACTGCGATTTTTTGGAATAATCTGAATGATACTCTGGATGGGGTGATAGAAGCTTCAGATTGATAGTGTTGGGGACCTAAATGGTTGGATAGGTGATCAAAAAAGGGATGGTATAACAGGTGGTTTTGGGGTGACGGGAGAAAATGAGAATGGTAGGAAGGTGACTGATTTCTGTGAAGAGAGAGGTATGTGTGTAAGTAATACTTTCTTTAAACACAAGAGTATCCATAAGTATACTAGAGTTGGTGTAGGTAGAGATGGTATCGATGTGAAAAGTATGATTGATTTTGTGTTGGTGAAGAAGGAGATGTTGAAGTATGTGTTGGATATTAAATCAGTGAGGGGTTTAGGAATGGGATTATCGGATCATTATATTGTTCTATGTAAAATTAAGTTAGTGGGGGCTTGGATGGAGAGGAAGGTGATAAACGGAAGGAAGTGGGGAAAATAAAAGTGAGAAGTTAAGTGAACAAGGCAATAAGGATAAGTATGTAAATACTCGCTAGTAAATCAGTGAATGTGAACAAGTTGATAATGAACAAATCTGGGGGCAAATGAAGGAAGCAATTGTTAGTAGTGCAAAGGAAGTGTGTGGATGTGCTAAAGTAGGAAGTAAGAATGTTAACAGCGAATGGTGGAATGAAGAGGTGATGAAAGCGGTTAAAGGTAAAAAAGAAGCGTGGTTGAATGTACTAAAAGCAAATGATGAAGTTTCAAAAGAAAGATGCTTGGAATTATATAAGGAGGAAAAAAGAAATACTAAAAGGTGCATACTACGTAGGAGAAAACTAAGATGTAAATGAACAGTTTGGAAGGAAATGAATGAGGGATATACAAGGGAATGAAGCTCTTCTGGAAGAGGGAGAAGCGCAGGTTAAGAATGAGAATAAGGGAATCTGCTTAGAATATGAATAGGGATGGTGCTTTTAAACAGTGGAAATGGATGTGGGGAGTGTAGGAAAGAACACTTCCCGAAAATCTGCACAATATTAACAGTAATGATGGGGTGTTGAAAGTGTGTGGTTTTGATGGTGCAAGAAAGACAAGTATTTTGGGGATGAGGTTATGAAAGGAGAGGTAATGGGTAGAGTGAGAAAGTTGAAGAATGAGTAAATCTGCAGGTATAAGATGGAAATTACTAGTGAAATGATCAAGAGCAGGCAAGATGGTGATTGATTAGATTTGGGATTGTGTAATAAAGCGTTTATGGAGGGTATAGTTCAAGGGATTGGAGGAGAACGGTAATAGTACTTGCCTTATATGGGGGTGGGGGAGAAAAGGGAACTGTAAGGAATTATGGGGAATCGTTACATTACGAGTGTTGGGAAGGTAGCCAATGCTGGTATTTTAGGTCTGAAGAGTGCGTCGAGTATTCAGGGACCTGTTGAGGTGAGGAACAGGGTGCCGTTTAGAATTGATAGAGGATGTGTGGATCAAATCTTTATTGAAACAAATGATTGAAAATGAGGGAGAAGAAGAATAAATTATATTTAGGTTTTATGGATTTACAACAGGCGTATGATAGAGTTAATAGGGAAGCTTTATGGCAGGTATTAGTGATATATGGTGTTGTTGGTGGTAGGCTTCTGAATGGAATCAAAAGTATGTATGACGATAGTGAAGCGTGTGTCAGAATAAATGGTGTCAATGGTGATTGGTTTAGGATTAATAGCGGAGTGAGACAGGGAGGTTGTGTTATGTCTCCTTGGTTATTCAATTTGTTTGAAAGAATTCGAGGTGGAGATGGCAGGGAAATGGTGTTAGAATGATGGAGACTGGAGAGGAGTGGAGGGTGCCCCTACCTATTATATGCGGATGATTTGGTTCTGTGTGGCGAATCTGAAGAGAGTTTGAAGGTGGTTGAGATTTGGCAGGGAATGTAAAGGAGGGTTTGAAAGTAAACGTAGATAAGAGTAAGGTTATGGTTATGAGTGAGGACAGTCCTCAGTGTGAAGTTATATTAGATGATGAGCAGCTGGAGCAAGTGTCTGAGTTTAAATATTTAAGGTATGTGTTGGATGAGAAGGGAACGGATGATGCAGAGTGTAGTAGGAAAGTTGTGAATGGCAGGAAGGTGGCTGGTGCAATTAAATCGTTGGTGAATGTAAGGGACTAAGTCTTGAGTGCGCTAGAGTCTTACATGAAGGTATGTTGTTTACCTGTGTTATTGTATGGTAGTGAGACTATGGTCTGGAATAAGAGTATAGATCTAAAGTTCAATGTGTTCGATGGACAATCTTAGAGGGCATACACTTTAGATTGTGAAAAAATTAATAAAATGAGGAATGAACGTATTATACAGTTGTGTGGTGTGAAGAAAGGGGTAAATGAGAGAATAAATGAAAGTATGTTGAGATGGTTTGGTCATGTGGAAAGGATGAATGAAAGTCGGTTGGTTAAGCGGATGTATAGTGGAGAGTGTGTTGGGAACCGACCGGCTGGGAGACCGAAGAGAAAGTGGATTGAGTCGGTGAACGAATGTCTGGAAGGGAGAAATGTGAGTTTGGCAGGGTCGAGAAGAAAGGTGCATATAAGGAAAATAAGTAAGTTTTTGTATGGGGCATGGTTGTGGCCCACCTGGGCAAGGGATGAACCCTCTTACATTGACGATTTACCACAGTGAGGGTCCGTCGCGGTCCCATGATGCTCTAGGGTGGATTTTCTGTCTGTGACGAGCTCTCACTAATTAATGGTACAGGGGGCGGTAGGGCTAGGCTTTCTTTTCGACGTTTGTCTTGTCCTTTTCTTTTCCGATGCGTGTAGCGCACATTACTCCCAATCTTGGGAAAAAAAGGAAGATGAAGAAAGAAAGAGAAAATATATATATATATATATATATATATATATATATATATAACTTCTATATATATATATATATATATACTCTTATATATATATATGCTGCTGCTGCTGCTCTCATGCTATATATCTTTTTCTCTCTACTATATATATATATATATATTAGGTGTAGCGGATATCCACATCAGCATCATTTTTCTCTATCCGCATAAATTTTTTTGTGGATAGAGGATAGTATTAATTTATAAATTATGAGACAATGTTCCTCAACATTCTGTAACGCAAAATGTTCAGACTCGTTTGGAATAGTAGTTTATACATGCTTTGAGAGGACGGGAGAAATAAATGAAGCCGTCTTCCCTTACGCTTCGAACAAACTCAAAGGTGAAAGGCCTGACAGGTGATGATAATGCGATTTTAGGTATTGTGTTACTCTTCTTAAACCGTTTGAAGAGGTAGCTAAGACTATTAGCTCAAAAAATTCTTGTTTGTCAGACGGGATTCCTATAATTGCAACGATGAAAGCTGTGCTAAATACTGCTATTAAAAGTAAGGGATTTTCAAAGATGACAGAAACACTCATGCTGGAGATAGACAATATATTTCAAATTCTTTAAAAAGATTACGCATGTGCAATAGCAACTTTTTTTGGATCCTAGATACAAAACCTAATTTCTTGAACCACGTGTTTCACAGAGGGTTAAAATTTATTTAGTATACCTATGTGATGAAATGCTGCTAAAGGCAGAAATTTCACCAGCCAATAAGGAAAGATTACAGAAACAGACAAACATTTACCATCTGTTAGTGAAACCATTGCTGAATCCATGAGACATTCCTTTGGCTCTAGCAGCTTGATGAAGTCTTGTTCAGGAGGAGTGTCCAAAGACACTTGTCAGTGATCGAAGACTATCCAAAAGCAGAAACTCTTGGAATCGGGTAATTCATTGGTTTTTGATGATCGTAATAATTGTAAAGTTTCCACATCTTGCAGACCTCTCCAGGGAATTTTTAACATGCCCTTCAACAAGTTTAGCTAGTGAGCGTCTTTTCAGCGGTACAGATCTCATTTACGAAAGAAAATAGAAGCAAACTTTCCCTTGAAAGGGCTCAGAAGCTTTAGTATTTGAAGCATAATTTTATAATTATAAATTTCAAGTATTATTATATATAAAATCTTTTTCCAAAAGGGTGGAGGCTGGGGAAAAAGATTGGTGGAGTGCAAAGAGTGGTTGGTCCACTTCCCTCGCAATCTGGTATCACAGGTGAATATATATATATATATATATATATATATATATATATATATATATATATATATATATATATATATATATATATATATGATATATATGTGTATATATATACTATACTATATCTTTGCTATATATATATATATATATTAATTAAAGAACATATAGTGGGAAGGTAAAGAATTACCTTCTCCGGGATTGAACCACCGCGTGTTTCGACTGAGGACAATATACTCTCAATTGTGCACCACCGAGGCGAGCTATCCCCCAACCCAAAAAAGTTGGGTTTTAAAGAACAGTTTTAAAGCAATCGAGCTCCCTTCAAGGCAACATCACCAGGTGTCCACCCTGTCATATCCCTCGTTCTTAATAATTTGTAGGTGTTAAATATTGCATAATCGCAATTTTATTATTTAGATCATAAACAAAGAACATATAGTGGGAAGGTAAGGAATTACTGCCTTCTCCGGATTCAACCACTGCGCGTGTTGCGACTGAGGACAATATACTCAATGCTTTACCACTGAGCTATTCCCAACCAAAAAAAGATATATATATATATATATATATATATATATATATATATATGCTCTATATTATATATACTATATACTAT
>JABUQX010023469.1:15000-42500 GCA_015478945.1 Trachelipus rathkii
CACTGTACACAGATCAACTTGATAGATTGGAACTGAATGAGTATTTACCACGTGTTTCAGGGCGTTAGGCGACACACATGTACGCACACTAACTTTATTCAAAGTGGGTAACCTAAATCGTGAGTAACCTACATGCGACGCATCCACAACATAAACTAGTGTACATTCAATCGTCCGTAACTTTGAAACGAAGCGTCACTTACAACAAGGTTATTTTAACAATAAATGTTCGCTTATCGTTTGCTCTATCAGCCTTCCGAGTTTGTCACAGAGGTTTTGAATCACCATATATATATATATATATATATATATATATATATATATATATATATATATATATGCTCTCTATATACTCTATATATACGCTCTCATATATATAAATAATATATATATATCATATAATAATTTGGTTAACATATACTGCTATATATATATATATATATATATATATATATATATATATATATTACCTCTCACCCCTGACCACCCCATCATGGGAGGGCCCACCGCGGTCAAGTACCCGCCGACGCCCCTCCAGAGATCTTCCAAGGATGAAATGCTACAGATTGTTCTGGACTGAGAGTTAGATAGACAGGAGAGAAAAAAGTGAGATGAGTCATCCGGAACCTGGTTACAGTTTTGACAAATGTTTGTGGTGGTTTGTTTGAGTTTGAATCTGTGTTTGTAATATTGTAAGTTTGGGTGGTGGCCGCATCTTAACTTGGCCAAGGATGACTGACTGGTTTTTGGTAGAGTTGAATTCTGGTGCTATTTCTGGTGGGTGTTTGTTTAGAATGTGATTTGGTGGTCTTCGTCTTAAGTAGTTTTGTGTTAATGTCGTGTGAATTTGTTTGGTGTATGATGTGCTGTTTGGTGGAGGTGGAATGTTGTTCAGAATGTTTGTAATATAGAGCCAGTGAAGAAGGAGATTGTTTGAGTCTGTGGTGGATGGGGCTAGAGAGGGCAATGTGACATCGGTGTTGGGGTATTTGTGTTTTGGTAAAGAATTGTGTGCCTATCATGTCCAAGGGAGTGTCTATGGGTAGTATTTTAGTTTTTTCGTATTGGTCTTGTTCTAATGTTGCTGATGTGTATCCTGTTACGATTCTTATTGCTTTGTTTTATGTCGTTAAGAGTTTATGTTGTTTTTTGTCAGTAGTGCGTGCCAAATTGGAGAAGTGTAGTTTAGAGTTGGGCGAATATATTGTTTGTATATGGTGGTGGATGATGGTTTATTGTTTGTTAAGTCTGTGCCAGCAATGGTTCTTAATATGTTCAGTTTCTTGCAGGGATGGCATGAAAAAAATCAAATGAAAAAAATCAACTGATTTTTTTACTTGATTTTTTTATAAAAAAAAATCATGAATTTTTTAATTTTTTTTTTTATATTTTTATTTTTATTTTTTTGTATATTTATGTGATTTAACTTCAATATAAATAAAAAATTAAAATAAAACTATATACATTATGAAGTTTTTAATATATTTTTTTCAATTTTCAAAAAACTATTGGCATTGTAACCTGTAAGTCTGTAACACTCTTTAGTGTTGCGGTTTCATTGTGTCATAGACTATAGGCCCTATTTTAAGATTTTGAACCTAGAGCTAGGGCCTAGGGTTAAAAATTGAAAATTAATGCCAGATGCGGACTAATTATATATATTGTTTTTGTATAATGTCGTATAATAATAGATATGTTAGGCCAGTATTTGAATATTTCTACAATTTTAGTCCCTTTATTTAAGAAAAGAAATAGATATGCTGTCATTGGGTCTATTTACTCAAATTGAATGGGAGTCTCGATAGGCCCATCTGACAGCTGCAGCACCTAGGCTCTATTTTATGAATGTTTATAGCTAACCAAAGTAAAATTTAGTTTAAACAAATTTTTTTTTATTTCATAGCTACTTACCCTTCCTGATTTTCCATTTTGATTTATATAGAATGAATAAATCACTTAAAAAATAATACTATATCGAACTTAAAAAAAGATTGTTTAAATTATATTTCGCGTGACGTCACGAATCTGAAAAAATCAAAAAAATCAAAAATTTATTTTTTTCTAAAAAAAAAAATTCAAAAAATCACCAACCCTGGTTTCTTGTTTGCAGATGAAGTTATGTTGTCTGTGTTTTGTGAATGTGAGATGAGTGTCAAGTGTAATTTTAAGGATTTGGAAGTTTTGTTGAAGGGTATGGCAATGCTGTTTAAGTAGACTTGGGGGTGTGAGGTGCCAAGTTGGCGGTCGGTGGCGATTAAAGTAATTGAAGATTTGTTTGGTGAGGCGGACATTCTGTGTTCTGTCAGCCATGTTTGAAGTTGATTGATGTATTGTTGTGTCAGGTTTGTGGCCGTGTTTAGGTTCTGGTGTGTAGTGGCTATGGCAATGTCATCTGCGTAGGTTATTATGATTGTGTGTTCTGTTTGTGGTTGTGGGAGATCGGCCGTGAATAGGTTGAATGGTGTGGGGGACAGTATTGCACCTTGGGGTACTCCGCTGTTGTTGATGTTTACTGCTCTGGATTTTGTATTGTTTGTTTGTATTTGTGCTGTTCTTCCTGATAGTAAATGGGAAATCCATTTCTTTAGGTTGGTGGGAATGTTAGATTTTGTTATTTTTGTGGATCAAGTTATGTTTAGGTACTGTATCGAATGCTTTGTTGATGTAGATTGCTATGATTATTGTTTTGCGAGTGGGTTTTGAGTTTAGGCCGTTGATTGTGGGTTGAATAATGTTTATGAGTGCGGTTGTAGTTGAATGGTTTTGTTTGAAACCGTGTTGGAATTTGTGCTTGATGATGTGTGGAGTTATTTTGTTTAGTGTTTTTTTCTAATAGTTTGCATAGTGTTGATAATAGAAGAGAGATGGGGCGGTATGATGAGGGGTCAGAGGGGTCTTTTCCTGGTTTTAGTTTGGGTATAATGATAGCTTTTTTCCAGAAAGTGGGAATGAAATTTAGGCTGATGGAACTACTATATATTTGTGCTAATTGAGTTAAAGCTGTCCCCTAGATGTTTGATGTGTTTGTTTGAGATGGTACATTCATTTATATCAAAAAGATATTGATAAAATTCTCTAATATGCCTTAACAAAAAAACTCATCTGAAGATAATTCTTGAAGAATCCTGCTTGATGTATGTCTCTCGCAAATAGTTTAAATCATTATAATATGATTTAATTTCGCACCATAATAAATAATTATAATGATTGATGCAATTTATACGTGAGACTATATTAAAGGTAGATCCCTCTTTAATACGAGTTTAACAATAAAAAGCAACTTTATTTTGGTATTAAAGTTTATAGATAAGTTAAAAGGTCCCGGACTATTCTTAAAATTAATACTAACCTCCTCTCTCTCTTCTTATAAAAAACAAAACTTGTTAATCTCAACTTATATTCACAAAATAATAAACGCATTATCAAATTAATTTTATAATAACACATGGAAATCCTTTTGGGAATATGGCGTCACTCAGAAATAATTCTTGGGATATGGCGTCACTTCCTCTGCTCTTAATAATAAACTACATTGTAAAGTTTTGTAGATTTAATTAACTAAACCATTTTTCTCTTCTCTCTCTTCTTCCTCTTCTGTTATTTCTCCTTGCACATATAACCTCATGTTGTGGGCTCTTACTCCTCCTTTCGGTAATACATCCGCTCTCTGCGCTTTTGTGTTTATCCATGTTATTTTATCTATTTCTTTCATTTCTATCATTTCTTTAATAACAGCGATATCTATTCTCAATCTTTTACTCGTCACTCCTGAAGTGGAATAAATCGCTTTACTCAGGGTTTTGCTATCAGTCTTTATTTCTATCGGTACATTTTCCTTTGTAATTTCTTTCCAGATGTTTTTCAAATAAATAGTTGTCTCAGCTCCTTCAATTAATGCTAACGTTTCTGCTTCTATTGTTGATCTTGCCACCCTCTTGGAAACTCCCGAGTTCCAAAAAGTTGGACACTTTTTGTTACTTTCATCTACTAACTAATTATATAACCTATTTGTGACTTCTCTTTGTCTACATTACCCAATGAAGCGTCTGTGTACACTTCAAACCTAATTCTTCCATCTCTTAACTTCTCCATTTTAACTTTTAACTTTTCTCTTCTATTTTCCAAATTACTCTACTAACTTTTTTTATATCCTTTTCATAAGCAATCTTATTATCCTTGCTCAAGTCACTCACACTATAAGCAATGTCCGGTCTACTATGTTGACTCACCCAGTTTAGCTGTCCTACTAAAGATCTGTATCTTGTCATTTCTTCTTTATTTAATTCTTTCTCTCCTTTTTTTATAGGTCCGTATATCTCATCATCTGTTTTATATAATTTTCTCGACTCATCCACAGCATCTTTCTTCTAGGTCCACTTCCACTCCGATGTATTTAAATAATCCTTATTCTTCTGTACCTAATTTTAATTTTTGTTTGATTACCCCTATGACTTCTTCGAAAATTTCATTTCCTCCATAGAATAAATCGTCCACATGGGTACACATTACTCCTATTAGCTCATTATCCCTTTTCCAACTAAATATTGTTGGATCTAATGAGCATTTCTCTCCACCTACTTCTTTCATCGTTTTTACTACTTAATTATACTAAACTTTAGCTGCGTCTTTCGATCCATACACTGCCTTCTTTAACTTCCATATTTTGTTTGTCATTGCTTCTTTCGGGGGTGATATATAAACTGTTCTTTCAATTTTATCTCCTTGTAGATATGCTTTCTTAATATCCATAGTTTTACATTTCCAACCATATCTCTCTGATATTCCTATACATTTTTTAAGGTTTCAGGAGCACATGTAGGTGCGTCTGTAGAATATATCTCCATCTTTTTCTTCGAAGCCTCTTACTACTAACCTTGTTTTACAAACCCTTTTTCCTTCTTCAATTTTTTTCTGTCACTATCCATCTATTGGTTAAAACTTTTTGACTTCCCACATTTACGGCCTCGTACACCTCATTTTCAACCCAGCTTTCCAACTCCTTTACTTTTGCTTCTAATACCTTTTGTCTTCAAATTTAGCTAAATTAGATTCCTCATCTGGTATATGAGTAATGTTTTCCCATCCCTTAAAATCAATCCAAGTTTTTAGTCCTGTACGTAAATTCTCCACATTATAACAATGAATTATTCCAAGTCTTGTTTGTAGCTTTTCATGCTCTTCCTATTATTTTTACCTCTATCATTTCCTCTTGATCTTCTTTTTAATTTGCACGGTACCTCTTACCTCCCTTCATAATCAGCATTCTCTCTTCTATTTGAACTTCTTCTCTTTCAAGTTCATCTTCTTCTTCTTCATTAATCCGGTTAAAATTATGCCTCCTCATCTCTTCCTCGTCCGATTCATGTTGTTGTTCTTCTTCATTAATACGATTAAAATTGTCTCCTCATCTTCATCTTCATTATTGGCTTCAGATTCTTTCAACTCTTCATATCTATCTTCTTCTTCTCTCTCATTTTTCTTCTAATTCTTGTAATATATATCCTATTTACCTCTCTAAGAGAGCCACCATGCTTCACCACCAGTTTTGCCGTCTGTTCCGATGATTCTTGCTGAACCTCTCCATTCTCCCTTTTATAATAAACTTCCTCTCCAATTACAGCTTCCTCCACCTCATGATCTCTCACATTTTCTATTAAACCACTTCTCATTTTTTCCGCTGGCCTCTTGTTTTATGTGAATCTCTCTAGCCTTAATCGTGCATATCAAATTTTCTTTTAACATCCTTTCTTAGTTTCCTCTTCCTAAACTTGATTGTCTGTCATTGCTTATCATGGTAGGAATGCCTACATTCCTTCCAAATAGTAACTGGTTTGGAGAAAATCCACCTTTCATCATTAAACTGTTTTTGGCATCTAATGACCAATTTAAACATACTTCTTTTGTAACTCTTTCCTCTTTTAGGTTTCTAATTCAATCTTTAATAAGTCCCACCATTTTTTCACAAACCCCATTGCTCCAAGGACTCTCTGCTGGAGTACTCAACAGCCTTATATTGAATCTCTATACTAAAACTTTTACCTCCTTGTTTTGAAATTCCAATCCGTTGTCAGACAACTTCCCCGGTGGTCCAAAAAAAACTTAGCCATCTTTCCAATATTTTCTCAGCGATTTCTACACCATTTTTATTTCTTACCCAAGCACCCTGACAGTAATGAATAGCCATATCCCCCATTATCAGAAATTTTCTCCCTTCCAATTCTCCTAAATCCATGTCTACCATTTCATTGAAGACTGTCGCCATCGAGAAGCCCACGACGGGTTTTGGTGGATTCTTCTTGTACCTAATACAAACTTCACAACCTTCGCAAATCTCTCTTAATTTTTTTTTCACTTCTTTCATCCTTTCATCTGATACATTTTCATCTCTGTAGGCATCTTTCATAAGTTGTAGTATCTTATTTCAATGTCCGTGTCCAAACTGAAGATGTAATTTCCATAGTTTTCTCTTCCTTCCCTCTGGTTTATAGATCCAGTTTCTCTCAAACCTACCAAACCAAACATTTTCCTTTTTTTGATCCTTTTATTAGCTTAATCTTTATATGTTTTTGTTGCTCGCCTTGTCTATATTTTATTTCTAGATCTCGAAATACTCAAAAAATAACTTTTTTGTTTCCCATATCAACGTTCATCTTCATTCTTTCCATGGTTTTTCTACCTATCAACCATGGTATATATCCTATAATTACTTCAGTTTTAATGAAAAGATTTATAATTTCCTATTTGACATGATATATCTATACTTTTTATGGTTTCATATTTACTTTTTCTCTTGACTGTTATTCATCTCCTTTATCTCTGCACTACTTAACTCCATCATTATCCTACTTAGTCATCTCTCCCCACACAAAGTCTTTGTACAACCTGTATCTAAAATTCCTTATATGTCTCCATATACTTCATCTTCCTCTTTCTCTACACCGAAATAACTCACTTTCTCTTCTTCTTTATTCTTACTTTCTTTTCTAATTTCACCTTCTCTAAATACTGTGAAGTTTCTTCCTTTATTGTTCCATTTCTTTGGGCATTCTTGTGCATAATGGTATTCTGATCCGCAAATTACACACGTTGTTACTTTACCGAACTTTATAGGGTTTTTCCTTCCTTGCACTCTTTCCTCCTTAGTTGGTCTATTTCACCATTCCCCTTCAGTTTCCTTTCTTTCTTTCTTCAATGTCGTTACTTCCTTAGGAAATATTCCTATAAACATCGTTTTTATTACTTCAAAAGAAATTGCCACTTTTCCACATCTGGCTAAAACCAATTGTTTCTTCTCTTCATATATGCCCGTTCTCTCCCGAAGAAGATATCCTCTCATATCTTGTCATGGTCCCTCCTCCAGCTGTTTCGCATTCTTTATACATTCTTCCAAAACTTTCAACGAATGTCTGCATATCTTCTTCCTGCTTCTTTCCAATATTAAAAATTCTCTCATTTTATTGAATTGATCCGTGACCTTGTCTTTACCGTATCTTAACCCTAATTTATTTATTATCGAAGAGAAAAGTTAAAAGTAAAAAGGAGGAGTTAAGAGAAGGAAGAATTGGGTTTGAAATGTACACAGACGCTTCATTGGGCAATGTAGACAAAGAGTAGTCACAAATAGGTTATATAATTAGTTTAGTAATGAAAGTAACAAAAAGTGTCCAATTTTTTGTTACTTTCATCTACTAAACTAATTACATATATTATTATTATAACACTACAAAATGTTTTGTGATAATATTTAATTATCCCAAATATTGATAATAATAGAACTTTTCAACTTTATTTCAAAAAATATCATCCATTTCTTCTTTTTTTTTAAATATATTTTGGTTAATTAAAAATCTTACCAATTGGTTCTTTTGGATGAAATTCTACAGAATTCACAGAGCCATTATGTCCTGGTAATTTATATAGAATATGTCGGGATGTTGTGTCCCAAATATAAACGAATCGATCAGAAGACCCTCCAGTTACTTTCCTACCATCAAAAGACCAAGCACATCTCAGCAATATCTGAAAAAAAAAATACATTGCTTTGTTTATTTCACACATCAAAGACTTTTACAGTAAATTATTAGTAATTCGGACATACATAAATAAGAAATGTAAAAGACCTAAGGAATTTTACTATTTGAAATATACTAAAAAAAACAAATGGACCTTGTAAAATTCAACTTTAACTAATATATAAATCAATCTCAACATAACCTTCAAACTCAAACTTTTTTTTTATGTTGTCTCAATTTTGAGCAATATAAGAATTCCCGGCCTGCCTTAGCATAAGAAATTTCACCTTCGAGTTTGATTGCAAGATACTAAAAAAAAAACTAAAAAAAAAAAAAAAACTAAACGGACAGTGGTAGTTAGGTTAGCTCCCCACTACAACTTATCTCTGGCTAGGTATGCTTTTGCAGGCCTCGGACATGGTCGTGATCATGTATCTTTCAGCGAAAATGTATGAATCGTTTGGGTACATGGAATTTCAAAGGAATAAATTTCAAGAAGAGGAGAGAGGTGATGGATGTATTTAGAAGGGGCAAATTTGATTTGCTCGCTGTGACTGAAACAAAGATGAAAAGAAACAATGAAGATGAGTGGTGTGGCGTGAAATGTAAGTGTTCTGGAGTGGAGAGGAAGGAGCTGCCATTTTGATGAGTGACATGTGGCAAAGAGCTAGGGTGGATTTTGTTTGTGTGAGTACTAGAATTCCAATGGTTAAATTTAAGTTTGAAAAGAGGTATGTGTGTGTAGGTAATACTTTCTTCAAACACAAGAGTATTCATAAGTATACTAGAGTTGGTGTAAGTAGAGATGCTATCGAAGTGAAAAGTGTGATTGATTTTATGTTTGTATGAAGATGTTGAAGTATGTGATGGATGTTAAATCAATGAGGGGGCTGGGGATGGGATTATCGGATCATTATGTAGTTTTATGTAAGATTAAGTTAGTGGGGGATTGGATGGAGAGTAAAGAGGTAAGGAAGAGAGTGGGAAGAACTAAGTGAGAAGTTAAGTGAACAGGGTAATAAGGAAAAGTATTTAGGAGCACTTGCAAATAAATCAGTTGAATGTGAACAAGATGAACTGAACAAATCTGGACACATATGAAGGAAGCCTTTGTTAGTAGTGCAAGAGAAGTATGTGGATGTGCTAAAGTAGGAAGTAGGAATCTCAACAGTGAATGGTGGAATGAAGAGGTGATGCAAGCAGATAAAAGTATAAAAAATAGAAGCGTGGTTGAATGTGTTAAATGCAAATAATGAGGTCTCAAAAGAAAGATGGATGGAATTATATAAGGAGGAAAAAGGGAAGACTAGAAGTTACATACGTGGGAGGAAAAATGAGGTAAATGAACAGTTTGGAAGTATGAATGGGAACTTGCATGAGAATAGGAAGCTTTTCTGGAAGGAAGCGCAAAAGGTTAAGAATGAAAGTAAGGGGAATCTGCATAGAATAATGAATAGAAATGGTGCTTTCATAACTGATGAAATGGATGTGAGAAGAGTGTGGAGGGAACACTTCGAAAATCTCCATAACATTGGCAGAAATAAAGAGGTGAGAGTGAATGTGTGTGGGTTTGATGGTGCAAGAAGAAATAGGTATTATAAGAATGAGGTAATTAGTAGCGAGGAGGTAATGGGTAGGGTAAGAAAGTTGAAGAAAGGCAAATCTGCAGGCATAGATGGAATTACTGGTGAAATTATAAAAAATAGAGGCGAGATGGTGATTGAATGGATTTGGAAGTAGTGTTAACAAAACGTTTATGGAAGGTATAGTTCCAAGAGATTGGAGGAGAGCAGTAATAGTGCCCTTATATAAGGGTAAAAGGAATAAGGGGAACTGTAGGAACTAGAGGGGACTTAGTTTATTGGGTGTTGCATGGAAGATATATGCTGGTATTTTGGTTGAAAGAGTTCGTCGAGTGACTGAAGGACTGATTGGTGAAAAACAAAATGCATTTAGAAGTGGTAGAGGATGTGTGGTTCAAATTTTTACATTAAAACAGATAATAGAAAATGAGAAAGAAGAATAAATTATATTAAGATTTTGTGGACCAACATCGAGAGACGGTTGGGTGTGGCTCCTTTTACCGGATTGCCTCCTTCAGCTTTTGTACCTCCACCTCAGTTGCCTCACTCCTCTACAGCTTATTCGACTTCTCGGTTGGAGTACCCATCAAACTCGAATCATCAGTCCGGCTATCCGTCTGTTCATTCTCAGTCTACACAGCTACCATACCATTCTCAGTTGGGTGTATCTGACCAACAACAAGATGACCATTTCCGGTCGGAAACGCGAATGGTGTTGGAAAACTATGGCTATGGATCTTTATCAGTCTTGCGACGATCCTCCATACTTCAATCGTTACGGAAATTCATAGACGAAGAGGAACGCTTGCTTCAGCCATTTATGCCGTATTTTACTCAGTAACAGACAACAGTTTTCTGCTTTAATTTTAGTTTGTTGTGTATATATATATATATTGTTTTGTTGTCAATATATTTTGGTTTTGGTTTTCAGCTTGTGTATAAGGATGTAAACATTTCTTTCAGTCTCAGTTTTCGGTTCATTCAGTTATTCCATCTCCGTCTTTCGCCGTCTTAAACTCATTTACAGATCATCAGTTCCGAACAATTTACGATTACAAGAAAATTGAGTGGGGGCGTAATTTTAGTGCGGGGGGATGTTGGGGTTGCTGTCGCAGTGCCTCCAACCCCACCCTAATATACATAACTACGGTGCATTACTAAAATATATGTTGGTCTATCCATTATTGGATATATATTTTATTGTATATTTATTTATTTATTAAATATGTATATGTGATGTACTCTTGTAATCTAATCCGTTCTTCCCCATACTTTTAATCAATCTGTTTTTAGGTATTTTGATATAACGAATTGTAGGCAATTTCAGCATCTGATAAAATATTTTCGTGGCTCATTTTATTGGCCCACCACACATTATCAACTTTGCCTCCTTTGCCGACAAAAGGAAATCACATACTTGAAGAAGTAAGATTTATCATTTATTATTGGATTATAGCTTCTCTTTCTAGATGTGTTGTTGCTCTATTGTGATTTTGTATGGCTTATTTCTTTTTTCTATCAGATTCTTCAGCTCCAGACCAGACGTCAGTTCACAATTACAAGCACCCTTGTGGAGGGATTTCCATAACCCCATAGGGTAAGCCATACTTCAGTGTATTGATTTATTCAATTTTCTATGTTTACTGCTATGGAGCAAATTTAATTATATATATATATATATATATATATATATATATATATATATATTATATATATAAATATATATATATTATTATATATTATATATATATTTATATATATATATATATATATATATATGATATATATATATATATATATAATATATATATATATATAATATATAATATATATATATATATATATATATATATATATATATATATCATATGCCTATTTTCCAACAGGTGCTTTTTCTGGACAGCTTTCATCACTGCTTTTTCAGGGACGCATTTTCCAGAGCTTGCTTTTTCAGGGATGCATTTTCCAGAGCTTGCTTTTTCAGGGACGTACCTATTCAGAATTGCTTTTTCTGGGATACAGCTTTTTCTGGACAGCGCTTTCCCAAGCATATTGTTTTTCCGGTCCCTGCTTTTCTTCAAGCTTGCTTTTCCTATTACCTCCAGCCTCCAGGCTACATTTACAATTTATCAACTATCAGAAGAACGGAATTCGAACATCCGAACATCTTGCAACTCCGGAAAGAACATCAAAGTTTAGTAACAAATTGTTCTCGTTTGCATCCTTTTCTTTTCATACACATTTATTAACCTTCTTGTTCCAGGTAGTAACTAACTCCTACTCTGGAACTCAAACTCGAATCAGTTTGTTATCTAATCTAATTAGAGGCAAACCAACAGTTAACAGGACCATCAGTCTATCAGCATTTTGTTCATCCTCCCTCTACGTTAAATAAACGTCAATATTTTAAAAACGTTTTTGTTTTTTCCCTGATTGACGAATTCAGCTCTGACTTTACCCTTTCAAGGAGGATTGGAATCACGGGAAGTTCAGACGATTGTTGCAGGAATGATTTGGAAAATTCAGGTAATAATAATGCGGTAGTCGTTAGGAGAAAGTAATGCTAACCGTGAGTTAAAGTGGTGGGGTAGATTAACCGACTAGCTAACTAGATTAACCAACTAACCTCTAACACTTTAATAGAAATAGATAGATAGTATATTTACAGTGAGACTAAAATTTTCCTATTAGAATTAATCCATTAATCAAATTAACCTTGTCTCTTTTTGCCTCTGAACTCTGTCGCTGTTTCTAATCGCACTTTCTAAATTTATTGGGTGGTTTGGGACTCAGGCTCAGTACTAATCCGGGATTTCTTTTAGTTTGGGCGCGCCAAAGTTCCTTAGTTGGTTTCATCCTAGTGAACCCTCACTCTCCCTTACAGCGAGGAGGTAATGGGTTTGGGTAAGAAAGTTGAAGAAAGGCAAATCTGGAGGCCTAGATGGAATTACTGGTGAAATTATAAAAAATAGAGTCGAGATGGTGATTGAATGGCTTTGGAAGTAGTGTTAACAAAACGTTTATGGAAGGTATAGTTCCAAGAGATTGGAGGAGAGCAGTAATAGTACCCTTATATAAGGGTAAAAGGAATAAGGGGAACTGTAGGAACTAGAGGGGACTTAGTTTATTGGGTGTTGCATGGAAGATATATGCTGGTATTTTGGTTGAAAGAGTTCGTCGAGTGACTGAAGGACTGATTGGTGAAAAACAAAGTGCATTTAGAAGTGGTAGAGGATGTGTGGTTCAAATTTTTACATTGAAACAAATAATAGAAAATGAGAAAGGAGAATAAGTTGTATTAAGATTTTGTGGACTTGCAACAGGCGCATGACAGGATTAAAAGGGAAGCTCTATGGCAGATGTTAGTGATAAATGGTGGTGGTGGTAGGCTTCTGAATGGAGTCAAAAGTATGTATGACGATAATTAGGCGTGTGTAGGAATAAATGGAGTTGAAAATGATTAGTTTAATATTATTAATAGCGGAGTGAGGCAGGGATGGGGTATGTTTCCATGGTTATTTAATTTGTATATGGATGTGATTATGAAAGAATTAGAGATAGGGGTGGCAGGAGAAGGTGTTAGAATGATGGAGAATGGAAGAGAGAGGAGGGTGCTCTGTTTATTATATGAGGATGATTTGGTTTTGTGTGGTGAATCTGAAGAGAGTTTGAGGATTTATAGATTGGTTTGGCAGGGTGTGTAAAAGGAGGGGTTTGAAAGTAAATGTAGATAAGAGTAAGGTTATGGTAGTGAGTGAGGAGAGTCCGCGGTGTGATGTATTAATAAACATATTATACAGCAAGTTTAAAATAATCTGATTTAAATATTTAGGAATAAATGTTGGATGAAAAGGGAATGGGAATGATGCAGAAATGAAGTGGAAAGTTTATGATATGGTAGGAAGGTCGTTGGTGGCAATTAATTCCTTGGTGTATGTGAAGGGACTACTAAGTCTTGAGTGCGCTAGGGTTTTGCATGAGAATAGTTGTTACCGGTGTTAATGTATAGTAGTGAAAGTATAGTCTGGAATAAGCAGGTATAGAACTAAGGTACAAAGTGTTCAGATGGAGAACCTTATGGGCGTGTTAGGCGTGAAAAGAATTGATAAAATAAGGAATGAACGCATTAGGGAGTTGACTGGTGTGAAGAAAGGCAATATATATATATAATATATTATATATATATATATATAAATATATATATATATATTATATATATATATATTATATATATATATTATATATATTATAATATATATATATATATATTATAAATATAATATATATATATATATATATATATATAATATTAATATATATATATATAATATATAATATATATATATAATATATATATATATATAATATATATATATATATATTAATATATATATATATATATATATATTATATATAATATATATATATATATATATATATATTTATTTCTTTTCTTTCTTTCTTTTATCTTACTTCTATTTTCCCCAAGAATGGGGAGTAAGGTGCGTGACGGGCATCGGAAAAGAAAAGAGTAGAAGAACATGACACAAAGTTGAAAAGAAAAGCCCAGCCTTACCGCCCCCGCAGTACCATTATAGGTGGAACTCGTCGCAGTCAGAAATCCACCCCAGAAGCTTCATGGGACAGCGACAGACCCTCACTCATGGTAGAATCGTCATAGTACAGGGTTACATCCCTTTGGCCAGTGGGCGCACAACCACACCCCCTCAACACAATCCCCCGCCATTCACTCCCGTTATGCACCTTTCTTCTCGCCTCTACCAAACTCCATTTCTCTCCTTCAAACCATTTCGTTTACTGACTCAATCTACTTTTTCTTCAGTCTCCGCAGCCGGTCGGTTACGCACCACACTCGCCACTTATACATCCCGCTTAACCAACCGAGCTATCATTCATCCTTTCATATGACCAAAACCATCTCAACAGTACTTTCCATTTATTTTCTCAATTCTGCGCCCCCCCCCACCCCCCCCTTTCTTCACATCACACACTCTCTAAATAGTTCATTCCTCATTTTATCAATTCTTCTCGTCACCTAGCACTCCCCTAAGATTGTCATCTGACACATTGAACTCTTAGATTATATTTCCTTATTCCAGACCTAATAGTCCTCACTACTCTATACACATAACACAGGTAACAACATACCCTCATGTAAGACCTAAGCGCACTCAAGACTTAGTCCCTTTTTACATTCACACAAACGATTTAATTGCACCCCCCACCTTGATGACATTCACAACTTTCCTACTACACTCTGCATCAATCCTTCCCCTTTTTCATCAACATATACCCTAAATATTTAAACTCAGACACTTGTTCCAGATGCTCGACCATCTAACATAACTTCACAACTGAGGACTGTCCTCACTCACAACCATAACCAACTTACTCTATCCACGTTAACTTTCAAGCCCCTCTCTTTTACACACCCTGCCAAATCTCTCTACCAAATCCTCTCAAACTCTCTTTAAGATTCGCCAATCAGAACCAAATCATCCGCCATATAATAGGAAAAGGCACCCTCCACTCATCTCCATTCTCCATCATCTAAACAACATTTCCTGCATCCGCCCACCTCTAATTCTTCAATAACCCCATCCATATACAATGAATAACCAAGGAGACATAACACAACTTGTCTCAGACCCACTCCTAATTTAAACCAATACACCATTGACACCATGTTATTCTTACACACGCCTTCACTATCGTCATACATACTTTTGATTCCATGCCATGCATAACACCTGCCATAAGCTTCCCTATTACTCTATCATACGCCAGTTGCAAAATCCATAAAACCTAATACAATTTATTCTTCTCTCCCTTGATTTTTCAAATCATTTGTTTCAATGTAAAAGATTTGATCCACACATCCTTCTACCACTTCAACGCACACTTGTTCTTCACCAATCAGTCCTTCAGTCACTCGACGCACTCTTTTCGACCAAAAATACCAGCATATACCTTCCCTTACAACACTAAAAATATTCCCCTATAATTTCTACAGTTCCCCTTTTTCTCCCTTACCCTTGTATAAGGGTACTATTAACCGCTCTCCTCCAATCGCTTTGGAACTATAATAATATTATATATATATATATTATATATATATATAATATATTGTATATAGAATATATGTATATATAATTATATGTATAAATAGTATATATATATATAATACTATATATATATATATATATATAATATATATATATATATATATATATATATTATGAGCGACTGCGGTCGAGAGCGGAACTCATTGAAAAGAGAGTGAAAAAAGAAAAGAGAAGATTCAGAAAGGAGGATTAGAGAGAGAATGCAAGAAACAGATTACAAAGGATTTGTCGCTATTGAGAGTGGGGAAGAAGACGGCTTTCTGAGAGAACATCTGATCAGACTGTGCAAAAACTTTTTAGAAAAGGGAATTACAAATAAAATTATTTTATAAAATTTCAACAAAATTAAAATCTATTTTTATTAACGGAGGAGCAACAAAATTTAATTCTTGGTTCTTTTTTATATTATAAAAGTTAAGTAAAATAAATGGATCAACATTATTTTGGATTTAGTTATTAATTATAAGAAGAATGAACCTTCGGCGGAGTCGGCTCGTATAGGTCAAGAAGGAATGGATCAAGCACAACATAGCGTAGGGCAGCTCAGGGGTAGAGCACTCGTCCAACTAAGCGAGAGACCCAGGTTCGTCACTGGTCGGACGTGTGAGTGTGAGCTATTCTCTTCTTGGCTCCGTCTTGCTCAGACTTAAAAATTGAGCACACCCCTTCCTAGATTAGGGCTATGCCCGTGAGCAGTGGTGTTAACTGTATATACATAATTACTTTATTTACTTTTATAAAAATTTTTATGGAATGATTTGTACATGAATGTTTTGTTTTTTTTAGTTGATTCGTTTTGTTTAAAGTTTCATTCGAAGAGGTGGTATTGATTGAGGCTGGGGAATTCGGGAGAAAAGAAGATTTCCAGGTGTGAGTATCAAGGTGGTTGGTTTTATTTTTAGCTATTGTTATTATTTATTATTATTATTATCATTACTATTTTTACTAAAATTATTCTAGTCTATTATTGGATATTTTAATATTTATTTATAGTGCTGTTGAGATTGTTCCCGGGTTTGTTTGATCCGACGGTTTGCCATTTCTGGGAGTGAAATTTAAAGAAGAGAAACAAAAAGCTGGAGACACTCCAGGTGACAATAATTTCCTTATTTCATATTGTTTTATCTTTGTTATTATTTTTGAATTAATTTAGCTAAATTTAGTTTGAATTCACGTATCTGTTTGATTTAAGCTATTTTATTTATTCTGTTTATTTTTCATTTTTCATTATGTATAATGGTTAGGATTGTTTTTTTCTTTTTTTTCTTAGCTTTTTGTTTTGTGGGAGTTCGTCCTCAAATCTTGAAGACTGAGCTCAGTGAAAAGGTTAAAAAAAAATAAGCCAAACACGTAACAGTGTTTGAAAAGAAATTTTGAAAAAAAAAGAAAAGGTGAAACACAAAAGTATTAGAAAATTTTATGGGGAAAAAAAAAATCTAAATGTGAAAATTTAAAATAGAAAATGGACTATTTATGAAAACCGAAATTGACATATTAGATTAGACTGAAAAGATTTGACTGTAATTAATATGAAGATATAACTTGTAAAGACATTTATAGATTGATTAATAAGATTTATAATGGGAAAATATTGAAAAAATACACGTAACAGTGTGAAAAGTAAAATTGAAATAAATAAGAGAAAAAAATAGAACAATAGAAAAGAAACGAAAAGCACAGTATGAAAATTGAAATAAAAAAAAACAATTGAAAGAAAAAACAATTGAAAAAACAAAGGAAAAAACAAAAGACTATTGAATGAAACGTAAAGAAAATAAAAACTTTGTTATAAATTTAGAATTAAGGTATTTTTAGTATTAGGAAATACAAATTGTAGAATTAAGGAAATTATTTAAACTTAACGTACCCTTGCCGTGGGGGTTGATAAGACTATTGGTTGTGTTTTTTTTTATTTAGAATTAAGGAAATTATTTACCCTTTAACGTACCCTTGCTGTGGTGGTTGGGGTGAGTAGGGAAATTATTTATGTGTTACGTACTCTTGCCGTGGTGGTTGGGGTGATTAGTCCTTTGGTTGGTGGGTTTTGTTTGGTTTAATAAACGTCATTATTTTTTTGTTAAGGGTTTCATTTATATTCCTGTGTTTTATTTCATTGTGTCTTGTTTTCCGTTTTCTTGTTTTCCACGACATTAACGAGAAACGTGGTGGGGAAAGTAAAACCCACTACAAAGGAATGCGGGTTTGGCAGAGGCGAGAAGAAAGGTGCATAATAGGAGTGAATGACGGAGTTTTATAAGGGGGTATGGATGTGGGCCTGGCACAGAGGATGACCCCACATTGATGAGAAACCACAGTGAGGGTCCGTCACAGTCTTGTGAAGCCCTAGGGTGGATTTTATTTTGACTGCGACGAGCTCTCACTTAAGAGTATGGACTATGGAGGGGGTGATTGGGGGTGGAGGGCTTCCCATTTGACTTGGGTCATGTTCTTCTACTACTTTTCTGATTCTGATGTATGTTGCATGTACCTCAACCCCAAGGAGGAGGTGGTGGTGGTGAAGATATGATGATAGATTGATGATGATGATATATATATATTAATATATATATATATATATATATATATATATATATATTACTATATAACCAAAAACCTATATAATATATATATATATTATATAACAGATATACGTATATGCACCTAATATTATTATATAATATACTATATATATTACTAAACATATACTAACTAACCCATATTATATATAAACTAATACATCAATATAACTTAATAACAAATATACACAATCTAAGAGTGGGAGCTCCGAAATCCATGAAAAATAAAACAGATAGAGATCCCCTCATAATTTACTTGCTCTTTTGATGTAAGCTAGAAAAGATTCTATGACAATAAACAAACCATGTGGTTACAGTTTAGCATCCAGACATCACACCATTGAAGTATATAATAAAGAACCTAAAAAAATTGGTCAAATTTCTTAGGTTAAAAAATCCTTATTCTTCAATAAAATGCTTAATATTTGTACAATGTGTATAAAAATTTAACACTAAAAGATGCATAATTATAATTTTAAAAATGTTTATTCTAATGACAATTTCTTGTAACACTTATATTTAAAAAGGTTTTACAGAAAACTAAAAACAAATCGAATTTTTTTCCCAAAAAAATTTGAGACATTTAAATCTATCGTATTTGGATCTGTCTATTCATTCAGATACATATGCAGTTAAACAATAAATATCAATCATTTTAATATATTTAGCGAAGTCTTACAAGAAAACAGCAAATAAAAAAAATCACATAAATACATTTGTGGAAAATAATGCCATCTTAGATGAATGCTTTAAACCCTTGAAAGAATTTCCTTTTGGAAAACTTCCCACTTTAAAGCAAATGCTTGAAAAGTATGGCATTTACTTTTTAAAGACTATCTCATTTAACAGTGTTAAGAGAGATGTTAGTGTAGAACTATTTAATCTATGGGTAAATAATGTTTATCCAATATCTGTCATTGGAATTAAAACCAAAGCTCAGCAGTTACATTGAAATTTTTTTATAATTCTGTGAACTATGACAAAAAGAAAAGAGGACAAAAATATGAAAGAGATGCAGCAGGTTTTTATAGAAGAGGCAAATCAAATATTTTTGATGTACTTTTAAAGACCACTATAACGCGCAAGTTTAAAGGCAGCCCCTTTTAGAAAATGACAGATGAAGAATTACAAGTTTTTTGAGGTGAGTATAACATCAAAAGTTTAGACCCAGCTTTAAAGCAATTTACTCAATACTACAATTCAAACTTAAAAATTATAATTTTAACATCCAGTAGTAGAGTTTAGCTTGGGTATTATAAGATTTTTTCCATTTTTCAGGATCAAAAAAACCAACAGGCAATGGCTACTGCACTTCTAAGCTAGTTCCTGAAACCCCTTCTCAATTCAAATTCAAAAAAATTATTCAAAAAAAGCATTAGTTAAAAGAAAGCTAGGAAACTGGATTCTTGAGATGAAGCAAGCTGCTTTTTTCAAGGACTTGAAGAAGAAAGTCCTCAAGTATCTGGAGACATAGAGAAAGTCAGATGACATGGAAATTGTCTTGAGTCATTTTCAATTGAAATGATTTCAGATCCTGAGATTTATAGTGGAAGAAATGTCAAGTCTGAGCAAAATCGAACAAGGCTACGAATGCTTGCTGAAATGGTGTGACAGGTAAATTTGAGGTAGTTTTTGTCATTAAAAGTTACATTAAAAGTCAAAAAAAAAAAAAAATCTCAACAAAATCAATGCTTCATTAGACATTGAGATATATTCATACCCCCAATTCTATTTGAAAGCTGTTTTCTTATACATAGTACTAAAAATTTCTTTTTCAGGTATCAAATAAGTGATAGAGCTGGTGCAGCTAATTGCTTCTGCTACATTGGTAGATTTTTGGGAGTTATCACCAAAGACAAAATGCAGCATGTTATGAACAAGTAGTCATTTCTAACATACAAATTAACTACTAATACTATCTACAATTATTTTAGTTTATAAATTATTATATTATATTGCCTTTAACACAACAATACCTTTCAGAATAAATTAAGAAGAGAAAGGGAAAAATTGCGATCATGAAGCAAAACAAGAAGAAAAAATACTGTTCGAAAAGGTCACAGGAATAGGCTTCGATGGCAAGGTCCGAGATTGCAACCCTTGGTGAAATTGTGAAATTAAATGGAAATTCACACTTCAACACTGCTGGAGAAGCATTATGTCATCACTGGTGAGGCAGGTAAGTAATACTAAGTATCAAGCACCTATAAATTATGAAAACTAAACTACCTATATTTATAAAATATCCTGTACCTATGTTATTAGAAATTTCTATTTTCAGATGACTTTTACCTTGATCACATCACACCAAAAAACGCCAAGGGAATAGATGTAGCTCATGGAATATTCAAAACTACAGGGAACAGAGCTTCAATCAAGCAAAGACTGAACTTAGCAAAGGCAGATGGAATCAAATGTCAATACTGGTCATTCACGTGTTCCATTAGATATTTGGAATGTTTCTAGGAGTTCATTACAGTGGGATAATTGCATTTTGCATCTAAATGAATTACCTTTAAGGCAATATTTTTTTTAATGAAAATTGATTTAACTACCAAAGGGCCAGATAATTTTTCTGGAGCCATTGACTCACAGCTGAATGGCAATGTTCCAAATGGGGTGTTGCTAAGTTTAGGCAATTCCAAATCCAAAATTTATCATACGTCATGCTAGACAATAAAGTCATTGATGACTTATCGACTGAACAGTACTATGCTTATCGCATCTGTTGGGGTGTAATCACAGGGAACATAGATGATGATTTGGCCTTTTTTAGAAGTTGGACCTATGAACCACTATTCTCGTTGGCTAACATTAGCTTGCAGAATCTTGCGGTATTATGTATCCATTTCCAAACCTACTAAAACTCTAAAGCTGATTGCCAAATTTATAGTAAAGGTGTATTTTCCTATTGGTTTGCCTATTAAAGATTAATCAAATATTGTAACTGACGGTCCCAAAAACCTATTAAATGTGATTCAAAGAATCAATCAATAAATTTCCTGATTCAAATGCTAAGGAACATTTGTTATAAAGTTATAGATATTAACAGTTATTTTGCTCTCATGTGAAAATATTCTCATTTGGAATGTTAGCCGACGAGGATGAAGAAGTCAGAAGGAAGGTTAATAAAGTTTTGCATTTTAAAGGCCTCATAGAAGACTTTAATGGTGAAGAAGTTGTAGGGGGAAAGGTTGAGAGTGATGATGACAATGAAGCCAATGATAGTGAAAGTGATTATCCCTCAATGAATAAAAATGTAAGAGTGTTTTTAAAGCCCAAGATTAATTTCAAAGCTGTTATGTTATTATAAAATGACCCCAATTTCCCATTGGCACACAATTCCACCGGTTTGAGACTGATTGAAGAAGATAACATACTTGAATTTATCCGAAAAACCAACTTAAGTTAATACATGAGTGTCAGCCCAAATGTTGAAAGACATGTAAAACTTGTTACTGAGCTTCAGCATCTTTGGTTGGACACGATCGCAGAGATGGGGTTTTATTCGAAAATATAAACAAGTATGCCAAGGAAATTAATTAAAAATTTCAAATCCAAAAAAGTGAATTTTTAAATTTAATGTTTTATATATTTTTTCTGTTTTCTATATAAATCCACACATGCAACTACATTATTGGTAAGAATTTTAATAATCTGATCAGTTAAATTATGAAAACATAGGGGTAATATATATAAAAGTACTCCGTTGTCATAAATTTTTGTAGTATAAATGCCACTATTTCAACAAAAACAATAAAAATAATTTAGATTTTTTTTTCTAACTTCATAAATATAGTTTTAGGAAAAATGTTATTTTCAATAAAACATGTTCCTAAATTTAATTCTGCATCATTTGGTAAGTAAATTGATGCTTGTAGCTAGAAAGCCACACTCTCCACAACATACATATCAACACGAACATCATCCATCTCACAAAGGAACACAACCACAAAGTCATGCCCATACAACAAATAACAATCACACAATACCAACCAACACACACACTCAACCCAAACCAAACCAAATCCACCCAACAAACACCCGCACAACTCACCCACGCCAAATAATCAACCACCACCAGAACAACATAATAAAACGAAAATTTATTGGCGGACTACAGTTGGGCTCGACAGTGGGATGATCCAGATATAAAATATAAGCAATTTATGATTATATTTTGTATTTCAAAACGCCATAAACAATGTTCCCAAAAGTTTAACACTTTCTCAAGAAGCCCTTAAACCTAAGTGGGTCAGATAAAAAAATGACGCACTTGACTTTTTTTCTCATAAATAGTGGTTTATACAATCTAAAAGCAAGGTATTAGGAGAGCGGAACACTTTTTGATTTGTTAAATTTTTTACTTTTTCAGAACTTTCATTAAATATATATAATATATATATATATATATACTATATATATTATATATAAATACATAATATACCTATATATTCTTTCATACCCAGAATTTATTACAAAATTTTATTTCAATATAATTATATAACTAATATAATAAATATCATAAATCAAATAAAACTATAAAACAAAAAATTAAATAATAACATATATAACATATATATACACTAATATTAATAAAAACTTACAGACTATCTATACTGTATATATAATACTATCAATAACTACCTATAATATATGTACACTAACATAACTATAATTATTATTATATATATATACTTTATACTATATATATATATTATAATTATATAATATTATATACATCTATATATATAATATATATATGCTCATATATATGTAGATATCTGAGAGATACATGCAATACTATAATATATATATATATATATATATATATATATATATATTATATATACTATATATATATAATATAATATATATAATATCTATTTTAAAACCTAAAAAAATAAAATACTGCAAGCTATTACATTACTACTAATCTTGAGTAATTTACAAAATATAATACCATTTTATAACATATAACTAATAAATTTATTACAAAACAACTTGAATTTATATTTGCCATAATAACAGAACACGAATTATACCGAATTTACTAATACCATTATTGACATGAAAGATAACTTGAAGTTATCTTAGAGTTAAGAATAACTATTCAATAGCTTCATAAATTGTGCTTTTTCATACTTACAAGATAAAAAATTGACAACTCAAGTGCTGTCTCAAGAAATTCTATGTGATGAACTTGAAAGATTCTTCAACACATCGTTCTATGTGGAGCAAATGGCCTGACATCATTCCATATATTACTGAGAGTGTTTATCTTTCATATGCATGTTGGGAGATGCGAATGCTTAAACATCCATGAGTTCTCCAAAAAAGAAACTCCAGTCTCACAGATCATTATGAACCTCTGCAGTTATTTATAAAGACTAGATTCCCATTTTTTCTCAAATCCCATACCTGAGATATATTAGTATATGAAATATTATATATTATATATAATAATCTATATATGTATTATATATTTTATATATATTATACTATCATATATATATATATATATATACTACTATATAAATCAATATATTCCTAAATAAGTATTATGTTAGATCTATTATTTATAAAATATATCACTTCCCAGTACAATATATATAATATATATCTATCATATCTTCATGCATTTTTATTTTTTTGCTCCATAGGTATGTTGTCGGTATTGGTCAATTTTTTAAGTATCAGTATGGGTAATTTTGTGAGTAGTAGATATGTGATAAGCAAATTTGGAGGCTCTCTATTCTACCAACACCAAGAAGTTGCGTCTTTAATTGAATTTTGGACCTTCTATCTTTATATGTCCTACAGTGATACTCATGAAGTAAATAATACTACGTAATGTATACTATATACTATATAAAAAACAACACACTATATATATATATAATATATAATATAACCAAATATAACCAAATATAACCAAATATAACCAAATAAACATATAATAAACCCTAACTTATAATATATACTATATATACATATACTATATACATCTCCAAATATATAAGTACTTACAATCAAAAAATGGTATAAACAATAATTTCGGTACCAATCTTGTAGTATGTGTGCGCTGTAGTGTTCGTTGGAAATGTGGACGCTGCCAAAGCTAAAAACAAATTTAATTATCTAAAATTTCTTATAACAAAAGTTATTATTTATTGAATAAACCTACAAAATATTTTTTTATATTTATATCGTGGTAAAAAAAAATTTGAACGGAAAACGCCTAATATTTTTTTATAAAAAATTACATTTAATTACGTTATTTTTCAAAATGCCATAGAGTACAAATTGAAAATTAAAACAAAAAAAATTAGAAATTTTGTTTTAATGAACCAATCGCAAAAACGTTCCTACATTTCGACGTACGAAATTTAGCATGGCTTTCCTTTTGAAAGCCATAGCCGTCATTGAAAAATATTCATGAAATTTTTTGAAAAAGCATATCCGTAACTTATCGTCCGATGTTTCCTGATCTATCTTTACCTAGATCGCATTCTTCGCTATTTTGTACACATTCTCGAGCTGAGATATCCAATCTCTCGCCATCGGTAAAGCAATATCTTTACCACAGTTTATTAGCACGATTTCGTGGGCCAAAAAACGACCCACGCGATTTCTTAGCGAAGTTTACTTTTGGCTTTACAAAAAATTAGAAAATACAGCTGTTGGATGGAGCCATCGATTTGGAATAAACACAGAAATAAAAACATAACAAAATGGTTATTTATTATTACAAAAAATGATCTACCTATTGTAATGAGTTTATGTATAACCTTTATGGAAGACAATTATTTTAAAGCTGATTTATAATTGAATGAAATATTCATCAATTCAAACGGGCACTACCCACGAAAACCTCATCACCACAACAACACGCAATTATATGGTTTGTTATTACATTTCTTATCCATAAGCACGCCAACACCTCGCTAATTCGGCATATATCCTTACGATTTCGTCCAAGTTTGGACAAAAAAGAAACGCAAACTCGAAGCATTTCTTTCACGTTCTCGAAAGCACAAATGCCCAAAAACGAAACTGCTAGTAAATTGATAGTTTCAGTTTTTCGTATTGTGCTTACGAAACTAATTGAAATGCCTTTGAATATATGCAATTCATTTAATTGTCAAAACTGTCTGCGCATGCAATAACGATTCAGTCAAAAACAATGTCACGACTTTAGGGACAGGTAGCTCTTACGACAAATGTAACAACAACCTATTGCGCCGTGGTACAGGAGCGACTTATGAAATCTTATTGAAGGTTTAGTTAAATAAAAATCCAATTACCACCTCTTACGTTCGTATACACAAATATATATATATATATATATATTATAAATATGGCCTTTTGTGGTTAAAAGTCAAAAGCCTGCATAGTTTCCACAGGAATTGAAGTAAACCAGTTCCCTATTCAAATTAATGCACGACATGATCAGAGACACGTGCATTTAGAGTACACGTAAGAATGATCATAGCCGTTATGTTTGGGGCCAAAGAGCTGAAGAGAGAATGAGTGTGACTGTGCGGAAAGGAGAGTGACTCAAGCTCTTCACAAAAGAGGAAGCATGTGCCTAGAGAGTTTAGGAGAATGATGCAACAGCTCGACGACCAGAAGGAAATTGGTGAGAGCTATAGAGAGTAGGAGAGTTAAGTAGAAAATTCCTAGACCTCACCTTTTCAAGATGAACAGTATGTGTGGAACTATCCCAATATTCCCTTACACAGATAAAACAACTGTGATGGAGAGAATTTCTGAAGGCGACTCAGAACACCCAACCTTCAGCCTCTTAGAAACTTGTTAAGTAATATGGAATATGTGCTCCTTTTAAGAACGATTATGAGAAAAGGTAGCACAAAAGAAATTTCATAACAGAAGAAGGCTTAAATATGTGTTTTCGAATAAGATATTAGGCTTATCTGAAAGATTATTTCGAATAAATAGATGAAGAAATTGAGTTGTTGAGGCATTGGAAACAAGTATATTTTGATTGTTCCATCTAGAAATACGAGAAAGATCAGATAGCAGTTGCTCCAAGACTACCCTAACTAACTATTTGCTATTTAGTAGGTCTTCTTTGAAATTGAAATGAGTAATAACTGGTGGAATTACTGAGAAAGACTTCTGTGACAATCTCACTCACAATCTCAACCTTCGTCTGTCCAACACTCTGACCAGTGACAAAGTTTTGATTTCCAAACCTCTTTCTTTCGATTTCTGTCTTTCTCTTCGCTTTTTTCACCCTAAATCCTTTCCGGTCATTCTATTGTAGACCATCATTGTTCATTCTTTAAATCTATTAATGATGATTCTAATCACGGTTGTGTTCTATCCCCTCCTTTTTTCCCCTTTTTCATTAATGATCTTCTATCTGTAACTTTGTCTCCTATTCACCCTTATATTACCAACTCCACCCTTCATTTCTCCTTTCAATTTGTAATACATTCCCCAAGAGCTATTAGTCATTCCTAAGAGGTTGGTCTTGGAGAAACAGACTTCTAATTATGGCAAAGGAAGCAAGGTTGTTTTCAATTCCTCAAAAATACAATTCTTTCACCTTTCTACTTGGCAAAATCTTCCACACAACTAAAGCATCTTTCTCGAAAATATAAAATTCAAATCTTTATCCATCTTCAAAATTCCTGGTGCCTTTTTTTATCTCGTGATCTCGTGGTTGGGTGTTCTGAGGCACCTTCATTATATCTTCCATCACGCTAATCCTACTGCTTGCTCGTATTAAGGGGATCGTTTGCTCCTATATTGAAATTCCCTCACACATCTAGGGTGGTTCAACTTGAACAACTCTATTTAAGAAGGTGAAATCTAGAACTTTTTATCTTATCACCTCTTTTGACCTCACTAACTCTCTCCAGTCTCTCCCTGCCAGTCAAAATGCTAATACTATCATGATTATTATTATTATTATTATTATTATTATTATTATTATTATTATTATTATTATTATTATTATTATTATTATTATTATTATTATTATTATTATTATTATTATTATTATTATTATTATTATTATTATTATTATTATTATTATTATTATTATTATTGTTATTATTATTATTATTATTATTATTATTATTATTATTATTATTATTATTAATATTATTATTATTATTATTATTATTATTATTATTATTATTATTATTATTA
>JABUQX010023469.1:55000-57500 GCA_015478945.1 Trachelipus rathkii
TAGTTATAATATCTCAATATATTATTAACTATATATAGATAATATATATAATTATATATATATATATAATATATATATATATATATGCTTGTGTGCATGTGTGAGCTTGTGCAGCTCGTTCATCTTATAAGGGAAATATATTCAAAATTTCATATTTTATGAATCATTAAATTTAAAGCCTTAAGTTTTAAACCCGAAATTGAGAGAAAGAAAAGACGAAAGATTAGAAAGAGCAAAAATAAAAAGCCAAGTAAAAAAAAAAACAAGTAAAGAAGAGAGTTAAATTTTAATACAATATTTGACATTCACTATTTTTCCTTTTGTTTACATGTATCTCTTTTATTTGAGTCATAGTCTGTCTGTACATAATAAAATGCAGCCTTCAATATACTATTTTCTTTTATACCAATTTAAGGTCTTATATTTTATTGGAGAGTTGAATCCTTAACGTAAAGTTTTGCAACTGCTCCATAAAATGTGGTTTAATATAGGAGGGAAGGGAAGGCTCTCCTTTCTTATGATCTATATTCTATATAGAGCAAATATTTGCCTTTTCTTTGAAGGCTTTTGTAGGCGTACTTAAAGTTATGGTTCTTTCTTCTGCTTTTAATAATAATAATAATAATAATAATAATAATAATAATAATAATAATAATAATAATAATAATAATAATATAATAAATAATAATAATAATAATAATAATAATAATAAATATTTTTAATCTATTTCTTCATTATTTATTAAAATTTACTATTACTTGTAGATGCTATATTCTAACGAAAGAAATATTTAAAATAGAATTTATATACATTTATTTTTTTAACAAACTCAGACATCTAATTCTGCATAGTTTATATATGTACTCGCAATTACATACAATTTTCACGACCAATAAGAGTGAAATTCTTGATTTCCTTCCGCTGAAGAAGTATTGAGATTAATCCACCCTCGTTAAAAGAGAAAAAAAGGAAGAACACGCTTAGTTGCCTCTGTTTCTGAATTTGAAATTTCTGTTGCAGAAGAAATGTGCAGCGCTTTGGAAAGAGAATTTAATTGGAAAGAAAGTAAAATATTCATATATATACATACTGTTAAATTAGTCCAAGTTAGGGTAGGTTTACTTAGTCTACAATGAGCACTTAGGCTGCTGCTGCTTTGCATATTAAAATCTGTCAGTGCTGTCTACAGACAATACAGCGAGTTTAAAATTCTTAAGTGGTTATTATACTGTTACTGGATTGTTTAATCTTTCGAAAGAGAATTTAATAAACTTTGATAAAATTGAATTACATTTTAAATTTAAACTTTAATCTATTTTTAAAACTTAATCTGCTTAAGAATGCAATAATTTTCAATTTAAAAAATGTATATGTATTATGCATTGCTGTTATTGAAGATCACAAAACAAATAATCTCCTTTTATATATATATATATATATATATATATATATATATATATATATATATATATATATATATATATATATATATATATATATATATATATATATATATATATATATATATATATATATATTTAATAAAGTGGGTATAAATAGAGAAAGCAATCTAAAAAGGTAACACTTTTTCTTCTCACGCTGATTAAAGTGTCGAGCGTTTATCTCCAAAAATCTCATTTTCCAAACTTTTTTTGTCTCTGGTTTGTGCCTTCATTGTGTGTGTGTGTGTGTGTGTGTTTGTGTATGTGTGTGTAGGTGTGTGTGTAGGTGTGTGTGTGTGAGCGTTCGTTTGTATGAATTCTTTTAGAATAAATTAAGTATTAGTAAGTTTTCTCCAGGTTTTTCCTATTCATTTTCTTTTGTGTCTTTTATCTTTTTCTATCCCCTCGAATGGATCTTCTTCAGTTTTCGAAGCCTGGATTAAATATCCAATTCGGATTCGTCATCTTAGACTTGCAAATGATTTTTCGAATTCATGACGTCATAAATTCGACCCTTCAATCATCGATCTTTTCGTTCTTTTTTTTCTCATTTTTTTAAAAATTATTTTTCCCGATTTTTAGATTTTATTGTTTTTTTGTATCTAATTTGTTAATTTTTACCTTTTTTAAATATTTTTTTTACCGTCTTTGTCTTTCATTTTGGCTATAATCCTTTCACTCTTTAATTGCCAATTTGAAACCATACATTTTTCATTTAATTGTTATTCAATTCTCTTACCTTCCCCGTCATCGTTTTATATTTTTTTTATTCATTCAATTCAGCAAAGTTCATTTTCACTTATTTTTATTTCTCCGATTCTTGGAGAGAGAGAGAGAGAGAGAGAGAGAGAGAGAGAGAGAGAGAGAGAGAGAGAGAGAGAGAGAGAGAGAGAGAGAGAGAGAAAGAAAAAAAGAGAATAAGAGAGAGAGAGTAAGAGAGAGAGATATAAAAAGAGAAAGGGGAGAGAGAGAGAGCGCGAGAGAAAGAGAGACAAAGAAAGAAGGGGAGAGAGAAAGAGAGAAAGTTAGAGAAAGAGAGAGTAAGATAGAGAGAGTAA
>JABUQX010023469.1:80000-90000 GCA_015478945.1 Trachelipus rathkii
TATATATATATATATATATATATATATGTGTGTGTGTGTGTGTGTGTGTGTGTGTGTGTGTGTGTGTTTATATACACTCTCTTCACAGCCCCTGGAAGATGGCCCCGCGATAAAATTATAGTAGTAGTAAGGTAAAGTAAATCCGCTACAGTACTCAACTATAGCTAGACCCACTAAAGGAGCGTGGTAGTTGGGTTAGCGCCTACCTAATGAACACATTCTGCTAGGTATGTTATTGCATGCCTCGAACATTTTTGTGAACGCCGTAAGCGACCATGAATCTATCGGCGAAATTGTATGAATCGTTTGGGTACATGGAATGTCAGAGGAATAAATGTCGAGGAAAATAGAGAGGCGATGGATGTACTTAGGAAGGGTAAATTTGATTTGCTCACAGTGACTGAAACAAAGATGAAAGGAAACGGTGAAGATGAGTGGTGTGGTGTGAAAAGTGTGTGTGCGCTGGATTGGAGAGGAATGGGAAGTGGAGAGAAGGAGTTGAAATTTTGATGAGTGACATGGCACAGAGCTATTGTGTATTTTCTCTCTGGTAATACTAGAACTCTAATGGTCAAATTTAAGGTTAAAAACGTCAAGGTATGCGTGGTTGTAACATATGGTCCATCTGCGGGTGTTGTTGAGGAGAGTACGACTTTCTGGGATAATCTGAATGACGTTTTAGATGGGGTGAGTAGAAGCTTCAGATTGATCGTGTTGAGCGATCTAAATGGTTTGATTGGTGATAAGAAAATGGATGGTATAACAGGTAAATTTGGGGTGACGGGATAAAATGAGAACGGTAGGAGGGTGATTGATTTCTCTGAGGAAAGAGGTATGTGTGTAATATTTTCTTCAAATACAAGATAATTCATAAGTATACTAGAGTTGGTATAAGTAGAGATGGTATCGTAAGGAAAAGTATGATTGATTTTGTGTTGGCGAAGAAGAAAATGTTGAAGTATGTGATGGATGTTAAATCAGTGAGGGAGTTGGGGATGAGGTTATCTCATCATTATGTTGTTTTATGTAAGATTAAGTTAGTGGGGTCTTGGATGGAGAGGAAAGATGTAAGGAAGAAAGTGGGAAGAGTTAAGAGTGAGAAATTAAATGAACAAGGTAATAAGGAAAAGTATTTAAGAGCGGTTGAAACTGAACATATCTGGGCACAAATGAAAGAACCCTTTGTTAGTAGTGCAAGAGAAGTTATGTGGATGTGCTAAAGTAGGAAGTAAGAATTTCAATAGTGAATGGTGGAATGAAGAGGTGATGCAAGCGGTTAAAAGTAAATAAGAGGAGTGGTTGAATGTGCTTTTATAAGCAAATGATGAGGTCTCAAAAGAAAGAAGTTTGGAATTATAAAAGGAGGAAAAAAGGAAGACTAATAGTTGCATACGTAAGAGAATAAATGAAGTAAATGAACAGTTACTTTTTTTTACCATGTTAATTTTTGTGTTAATTTTTTTTTTATTCTTTTTTTAAGGGGCTCGAGCAGACGGAGGGACAGAGGGGGGACGAAGTCCCCCCCCCCGTCGTCCACCTCTGATTCCGAGAGACCCTGACTCTTTCCATCTTTGCGATTTAATCTTGGGTATTCCTTTAGTTAAAAAAAAAACTGTTATTGGCAACCTTGACACACTATTGCCTTGAAATAATCGAAAATAAATTCGATTACATTGTTCGTTCGATATATATCGGTTAACTTCCTTTTAAATACTTCATATATATATATATATATATATATATATATATATATATATATATATATATATATATATATATATATATATATATATATATATATATATATATATATATATATATATATATATATATATATATATATATATATATATATATATATAGATATATATATATATATATATATATATATATATATATATATATATATATATATATATATATATATATATATATATATATATATATATATATATATATATAAATAAAGGTTGACGAGCAATACCTCAAAGATATCTCGTACATTTTTTGGCAATCTCTAATACTAAATATTAGGATATAACAATTTAAGAATTAAAAAAGACGTCAAAAGACGCTTTGTTTAAAAGTAAGTAGCTTCACAACATTATTTCTAAAAATAAATATATACTTAAAATTATATTAATACTAGCAATTATTTGATTGACAAGATAAAGTGAGGGTTGCTTATTAATTAGTTTACTTAATTTTGTAAGCAATAATGGATTTAATAGACCTTAATTACGTTTTAGGAGATAATCATTTATTGTTAGTTTTTTTGAAAGAAAATAAATTAGTATTAATGGAAAAGAACTGGGATGAAGTTCGATTTAACGTGTTGTGGCTTAGATTAAATGTAATAAGTTTAAATTTCGATGTAGAAAATGTAAAAGTAATTACGCTTCTGTTCTTGATAATTATTTTCTATTTAATATAAAATTGGGTTACGCGGAGTGTTGTATTTATTATACTTATTTGTGAAAGGTGTTAACGTGACACAGAACTTGCAAAGTGGTCAGTGTCAATGAGAGCACAGCAATTGTAGGTATAATTTCTGTCGCGAAGTATGTATATTGGACTGTGCAGCAACAACTTGTAAAATTGGTGGTCCAGGAAGAGGAGTTGAAGTTGATGAATCAGTGTTTGGTAAAAGGAAATATAATTGCGGTAAGAGTGTGACCGGACAATGGGTTTTTGGTGATGTAGATTGAGATTCCAACAAATGTCTCTTAATACCAATAAAAAAAAGAGATAGTGAAACCCTTTTAAAATTAATTAAGGAAAACATAGAAGCTGGAACAACAATTATATCAGATAGTTGTAAAGCATACAAAGATTTACAAAAAGAACGCTACCATCATTTGACTGTGAATCATTCTGTAACATTCAAAGACTCAATCACTGGTGCACATACAAACACAATAGAAGGAACATGGGCAAAGGTAATCATTTAAATATGTATGTTCCTAACCAAATGAAACCAACTCCTCCCCACTTAACTACCTAACCTAACCTAATCTTAACCTAACCTAATCTAACATAACCTAACCTAACCTAACCTAACCTAATCTAACCTGCCTAATCTACCTAACCCTAACCTTACCTAACCAAACCTATTGCAAGGAAACCTAACCTAACGTAATAACCTAACTCCAATTAATATATCATAACGAAACATAATCATGTCTACTGTAACAAAAAGTAATCAAACCTTTAAAACATAAATTAAAAAATAAAATATTAAATGCAAATGTAGCCAAAATAAATAAGTAAATAAAATTTATAACAATTTTTTTAGGTAAAAAATCAAATACCAAAAGCTGGAAGAAATAAAGAACATTTAGCAGGATACCTCCTTTCCTTTATATGGTTTAGAAAAAATGGAAGAAACTTTCAGAATTATTTAAATACTATAGCTAAATATTATACATAAAAAAAAAAATCTAATATATATATATATATATATATATATATATATATATATATATATATATATATATATATATATATATATATATATATATATATATATATATATATGTTTTGTCTTTGTATATTTCTCTATAGTATATATATATATATATATTGCAGTCGAACGACTCCACCCTATTTTTATTTCTCAGTTTCTCTCTCTCTCTCTCTCTCTCTTCTCTATATATATATATATATATATATTGATATATATATATATATATATATATATATATATATATATATATATATATATATATATATATATATATATTACTTTATATATATATATATATATATATATATATATATATATATATATATATATATATATATATATATATATATATATATATATATATATATATATATATATATATATATATATATATATATATATATAATAAAATACTTGAGTTTGTCCATTAAATTATGTTTTTTTTTATTGGGAACCGTTTTTATTGTTAATTCTATGACTAACTTTAATTTTAATAATATTACAAGCTACTTTTTATTTTTTATTTATAATTATAAAATATTTTAGTAATATTTTTATTATTTTATTTCTTTTTTTAAAAATTTTTCTTATAAAATATTATTTATTATGTTTATAGTATTTAAACATTTTTATTTATAAACAGTATTTATAAATAATTTTATACTCTAAATTCACTAATATGATATCCGCCAATTGCTTTGGGCACGGGTTAGTCCTATTTTTAATGTGTTAAAAGCGTTATTTAAATGGCGGCTATTCTACCCTTTTTCTTTACAATTTTGCATAATCTTATATATTTATTATGTAATAATTTCATTTATTTGACCAACTTTAGCAAAAAAATAAGAGAATATTATCGTAACATTATGAAATTTGCAAAAATAGATAGTTTCTAAAATGTCAACTCGTGCTGAGCACGAGTAGCACGAGTGCAGGAGTCGCCTCTGATATATAGGTTGAAGTCTAGAACGTGTGTCGCACAACGAAAGTTAAGGCGTTTTTGATTTGGCAAGAATTCTTTCAAACGGAAGAAATTCTTCACTTTCCCATTTGATTTGTCAAATTTCTTCCAAATGGAAGACAATTTTCTAGCGAAATTGGGAATTTTTCTTCCATCCGTAAGATTGCTCTTTTTCGGTCTTTTCATTCTTGAGTATTTATTCTTGACTTGTGACGTCACATGAAATCGTAAAAAAATGTTTTTTTTAATGTTTTCAAGTTTTCGAACCACTATTTTATCTTCGAAATATATTAATTATGTTATTTCCCAAAGAACTGGTGAAATATAATAATAAAAAAATTACAAAATTGAGAAATTTTATTTTATCTTGTTGTGACGTAACTCCTCGAAGGGATCATGTTTCAAACATGGTTGTATATATATATATATATATATATATATATATATATATATATATATATATATATATATATATATATATATATATATATATATATATATATATATATATATATATATATAAATACTAAAAATCCTAATTAATAGCCTTTATAGGCTTAGGTCTGTGCTGTAAAATGTAAACAAACCTCAAAACTGAAGAATGTTCATTTGATTTTTCATCGAAAATGAACTCAAGAACGTCCTTCGATTTGGAAGAAAAACTTGCCAAATCTAAAACGCCTTTAAAGTAATCAACTAAATATTTTGAGAAATTTAATTTTTTACCTTTATTTACGGAAAAAAGAAGAATTAATATTTCTGAAAAATGAGCTTCACTGATATATATATATATATATATATATATATATATATATATATATATATATATATATATATATATATATATATATATATATATATATATAGAATATATATATATCAGAATATATATATATATATATATATATATATATATATATATATATATATATATATATATATGGTCAGAGTGTCTAAAGCTGACAGCATGTAACTAGATAACGGCAGCACCTACAGTAAAACAAATTATATATTTGGAATCAGCGGAAAATTTTAAGGAGGGGTTTTTATTTATTTTTTTTATATAAATTTTTTTTTTTTTGCATTTATTCGTCGGAAATAATGAAAAAAAATTATTTTCCCCATTTAGGCCGGTCTTTTGGGGATGAGGGGGATGAAGTCCCCGTCGTCCACCGGCCGAGAGACCCCGACTCCTGCCATCTTTGCGGTTTACCCTATGGTATTCCTTTAGTTAAAGTAATACCAAAGTGTAAAGGGAAGTAAAATTATTCTTATTAAATTGCATGCATTCTAAAATGCAAATCTCTCGACAAAAACTTAATCAGTCTACACATGTTTGTTGACTTAAATTAAGAATGCTCTTTATTTGAGTTAAAGTACATTCATTAACAATGTAAATAAAAAAAAGTACATTTTTGTATGACAGTTTTGCGCTATGTAGCCAAAAATTCGCTGGCGAAACCGTGTAGAATTTAATGCAATTTCTTGACGAACACCTGAAGAAGAATTTTTCCTTTATCTTGAATATTCTACATTTATTCTTACATATTTCACAATTTAACTTGTAAAAATGCTAATAAAATATCATCGTCTGAAACTATTTCTGTTATGGTACCTACATTCATAATTTTGCTTTACAAACTTTAGGTACATAAGTCAAATTTACAAGGAAATAAATTGCCATAGACTAATAATTTTGTTAGCTTAGTGTGAAGTGAAAAAAATAT
Source organism: Trachelipus rathkii (assembly GCA_015478945.1). Taxonomy (NCBI): domain Eukaryota; kingdom Metazoa; phylum Arthropoda; class Malacostraca; order Isopoda; family Trachelipodidae; genus Trachelipus; species Trachelipus rathkii. The sequence goes on from JABUQX010023469.1 coordinate 86,155, forward strand.
ATATATTAATTCTTTTTACTTTTTTTCATTATATTTTTAATTTTTTTTTTCCAAAATGATTCGTATATTTCCCAAAATGATTAGTATCATTTTCGTAGTGCGACACACGTTCTAGACTTTTAATATATATATATATATATATATATATATATATATATATATATATATATATATATATATATATATATATATATATATATATATATATATATATATATATATATATATATATATATATATATAGTGAATAAGATTTCTGCTTTTCTTCGCGTAGATTATATTTTATTGAAGTTTTCTTCGCCCTTGAGGTAATGGTAAAGAAATTATTTATAATTTTTAATTAACACATTTAATAAAGTATAACAAAAACACTTTATGTGAATGATAATAAATATACAAATAAATGAAGAGCCAAGCTTTGTGTTCGTAAATAAATATATATATATATATATATATATATATATATATATATATATATATATATATATATATATATATATATATATATATATATATATATATATATGACAGAGAGTTTACTTTTTAAGTATATTTAGCTATAGTATTTAAATAATTCTGAAAGTCTTCCATTTTTTTTCTAAATCATATAAAGGAAGCGAGGTTTCCAGCTAAATGTTCTTTATTTCTTCTAGCTTTTATTATTTGATGTTTTACCTAAAAAATGTTAAAAATTTTATTTCACTATTTATTTTCGCTACATTTGCATTTTATATTTATTTTCATTAGCTTATGGTTTAAAGGCTTGATTACTTTTTGTTACAGTAGACACGATTATGTTTCGTTATGATATATTAATTGGAGTTAGGTTAGTTACGTTAGGTTAGGTTTCCTTACAATACGTTAGGTTAGGTAAGGTTAGAGTTAGGTAGGTTAGGTTCGGTTACGTTAGGTTAGGTTAGATTAGGTTAGGTTGGTTAGGTTAGGTTAGTTACCTTTACATTTTCTACATCGAAATTTAAATTACATAAAAACACAACCCTACACATTATACCGCACTTAACACAGTTCTTTTCATTTAACATTAAATTATTTAGCATTAAAAAAAACTAAGAATAAATGATTATCTCCTAAAATGTAATTAACGTCTATTAAATCCATTATTGTTTACAAAATTAAGTAAACTACCTAATAAGTATCCTCACTTTATCTAGTCAATCAAATAAATGCTAGTGTTAATATAATATTACGTATATATTTGTTTTTAAAAATAATGCTGTGAAGCTACTGAATTTTAAACAAAGGGTCTTTTGACGTCTTTATTAATTTTTAAATTATTATATCCTAATTCTTAGTATTAGAGATTGCGGAAAAAGTACCAAGTATCTTTGGGGTATCGCTCGTCAACCTATATTTTTATTAATTTTTCTTACTGAAATCCTGTGTCATTACCTTATACACTTTAAATATGAAGAAAACCAATAAAGTGTAATTACTACAGTAAATATTTCGATATACGATAACGTAACACATGAATCCTTGTTAAAATAATAATAAATTACTTGAATTTGTCAGTAGTTACACGCTATGCACGTCTGAGTATACTGTTATAAGCAACATAATGCATAAATCATTATTAAAACTGAAATATTTATACCAAATCCGCTAATGCAAAGTAATATTTTATTAAAATTAAGACGTTCTGGTCTAATTTCTAAGAAGTACTTCATACGTCTTTATGTGAAGCGCAAAAATCGAAGGAAAAGTGAACTTTTTTTCGCAATATTATTTTTTTTTCAATGTGTAATGTTTAGTTGTAGAAGTTTTGCATTAATATTTATATAAATTACATATTTTTCATTCAGATACTTCTTATTTATTTATTTAATTAATTATTTAGTTATTTATTTATTCATTTATTTATTTTTCATATAATCAAACAATCTCATACAGAAAAAAATAAAAAATCATACACTCCTACACTCTTTCACCCGCACGTTACCTTGAATTCACTTAAGTATAATGAGAAAGTACGAATATTTTTTTTTCAACTTTTTATTGATGCCGTATAAAAGCTAGCTAGGTTCAAGTGGATTTGGAGTGACAATTTTTTTTTCAGATTTAAAACTAAAGTTTTAAGGGTAAAATTATAATCATATAAAGAGTGAAAGAGTTAAAGGGACAGGTGCAGGTATTATAATTTTATGGTGTCCCCAAAATCCATAAACCGAATACCCCTCTCAGCCCCATCATATCTAATATAGATTCTGTCCTCTATAAATTATCTAAATGGTTAGCTAAACAACTTTCTCCTCTTTTTGGACAAATCTCCTCTTTACATATTACCAATTCTGAAGATTTCATCATAAAAACCAAAAGCATCACTCCACACTCACTTTCTTGTAAGTTTTGATGTAACTTCACTCTTCACCTCCCTTTAACTCCATCACGTTTTATTGATGAAAACAATTTTATAATACCATTTCCTTTTGATACTTTAAAACAATTAATCCTACTTACCCTAGAACATAACTTTTTTCGAATTTAATAACACTTTTCTGAAATCAAAATCTGGTCTTAGTATGGGTTCTCCCCTTTCTCCTGTCCTAAGTAACATTTTCAAGGAACTTCTTGAAATCTATTATATATTTCCTAACCCCATTCTTACTAATGTTATTTGGTACAGATATGTGGATGATTATTTTGCATCTATCCCTTCCAATATTAACCCAATATCTTTGATTTCCTCAACACTATTAACCCTAAAAAATAAAATTCACAATCGAAACTTCTAAAAATAACTCCCTACCATTCCTTGACGTTCTTTTAACTTGGTCCAATAATCTTACTACTCTCCAATTTTATGTTTACCGCAAACCTACTTACAACCTAAGTTACATACATTGGTTTTCATCCCATTCAACCAATACAAAAATGGGCATACTTTCTTCCTTATTTCTTAGAGCTCTTAGAATATGCTCTCCCTCTTTTCTACAAACCGAATTTGATTACATATTCTCTATTTTTAGCAAACTTTCTTACCCAAACTTTATTTACAACGCGCCCTTAAACAAGCAAAAAATTCCTTTTATCAACCTCCCAATCATAACCCTTCTAAAAACAACTTTTTCTTACCGATTCCTAACATTCCTCTTAAACAATTGAAAAACATCTTACCCAATAATATTAAACTCACCTCTTCAGGTAATTTACCCCTTAAAGCCACATCTAGACCCAACATAAATCTAGCTAGTTAAAATGTGTTTATAAAATTCCTTGCCTTCATTGTAATTCCTTATACATTGGAGAAACACATGATTTTAACCGTAGACTGTACCAACACAAACATGACCTTACCATAGACAATCAAAATTCTGCCCTCACATTACATCGTTCCACACATAACCATACTATTGACATTAACAACATGACCCCTCTCATACATTCAAAAGATTTACACAGAAGAAAACTACTTGAATCTTACTACATCCTTAACACCAATAATATTAATAGACAAAAAGGCGAAATCAATATTAATCCCACTTTAAATAACATTATGAACTCCACAAATTTCTATAAAAATCTTAAATCTAAAATATAAATTACTTTTTAAATTCTCATTGTTAAAATAAATTAATTTTAATTTTAGTCTTACAAAAAAACTGCACCTGATGAGGTTTCAGAAAAGAAACGAAAATTTATGCTTAAGTTTATTAAAAATTTTTATTTTGGATAAAATACTGACTTCCTTCTAAATTATTGACAAGATTCTCTACAAGAGCTTCTATTAAATACTACATCCTTTAGCGATCATTGCTGAATATTTACTAATATATATATATATATATATATATATATATATATATATATATATATATATATATATAT
>JABUQX010023470.1:0-7500 GCA_015478945.1 Trachelipus rathkii
TATATATCATATATATATATATATATATTATATATATTATGATATTATAATTATATTCATATATATATATTATAATATATATATATACATATACTATAATATAGTAATTAAACGTATAACTTATTATGTATATCTATATTATATATATATATTATGTAATAGGTAATTATAAATAATATTAATAATATCCAATATATATAGTATTATATATATTATATATATATATTATATAAATATATTATCTTTTAATACAGTATATATATAACTATTTATATATTTATATACTATATATTATATATTATATAATATGTAATATATATATTCATATATAGTTATATATATATATAATATAGTTTATTAGTATAGTATATCATCTATTATATATGATTAATATACCTATCTAATAAGTATATATAGTTATTCATATAGTATATATTAAATTATTATATATAGCGTGGGAGTGAGGGTTTTTGGAAAAAAAACTTATTTGTGTTCAGGAATAGAGACATATATTATAACTTCTTCCGCACTGCTGCAGATAAGACATAAATTTCGTCTAGTCATTTGCCTACGTTGATTGTATATATGATAGTTAATATATATATATAGGTTATATATATTATTAAATATATATTATATTATTATGAATTTATATAAATATATATATGTATATAAATTATTTATATATAATATAATATTAATTATATATATATTATTAATATATATATATATTATATATATATAATAATTAAAGTTATATATATATTATATAATATATATTATATATATATATTTATATTATAACCTATATTAAATATATATATATATAATTATATATATATATTAATGTATTTTATTAATATAGTTAATAATATATATATATAATATATTATTTAATATATTTAACACTCATATATATATACCGCGAAAGAACGTAAGTAATACCATCCAAGTCAATACATTTTCGTAATTTCGCTTAAATTTAATAAATATCATAAACTGTCCTTAAATAGAATATAGTCATTTACTTCATTTGATGAAATATAGTAGACATCTGTTCAGTTCAAATATTTCTTTCGATATGTATCAGTAGATGTATCTCTTAGTCTCACTTCTAACTCTATTATATGTTATATATAGTTTAAAATATGATCAATTCAATTTTCGTACTTCACATTTCACACACTCAATATATTTATTTTAATAGCTTATTATGAGCGAGAGAATATTTTACTATGATAAGGGTGAATATATATATATATATAAGTATATATAATATTATAATATAATATTGATATATATATATTTTATATCTATGTTAATATATAATATTACGTAATCATATATTAAGTATAAAGTAGTTATATATACTATATAATAATTAATATAGTGAATATATATTATTATATAACTAATATATAAAATATATATATATTTATTTATATATTAATATTTAAATATACTATATATATTTGCATTATATATAATGACTCATAACATTCTAAATACTCTATGCATCTTTGTTCATCGTAATTTTGCTCTCAACTTTTTTCAGTAAGAATCTTTTAAATTTTTATTCTTTTCCTATAACCAGAGATGATATTAAATCTGATTATTTATATTACTTATCCATCCCAGATATTAGGTTTATATTTTCCAAGGAATTTAACTTATTATTTCCTCACTTTGATTTAGTGACTCTCTCATAAAATAGGTGATATTTAATTTTTCAGTCATCGTTGATGATTAAATTAACATTGGTGCTATAGGATGAATCTAAAAAGGTTTCTTTACTCCTTGACTTTTCAAATTTATGTCTCTTATGATGTGTAGTTTCCATCTCTGGTTCCTTATTAAAGTGTAGTATGGATTGAGTTAGTATATGTTGCCAGATACTCTAGTTCCATAGTTCACTTTATCAAGTACGCATTTATTCTGTATCATCTAATAATTGTGAATGATAGGCCCTGCCTTTAAAGTAAAATGTTATCTTCATAAGTATAGTTATGTGTCATGTGAATTAACCTTTTGGAAGGCCTTCTGAATCGGTATTTCATTACTTATATGTTTACTGCTCTGAGTAGACATATGTTACACTAACTTCTGAAGCTATTTCATAAGAACCGATTTATTTCTACAGAACCATATATCTACTCTTAAGATGATCATGACTGCACATATTGTAGCTGTCCGTTGTTTATCGAGAATATTTTTTTAGAATTACTAAATGTTCTTTCATCTAATTCCATAAGACAACGTAACATATTTTATCATCACCAGTTTATCTTTTTTTACAAAAGAGTCTTCTATTTTTCCTATTTGTCATTTCGAATGTATATAGTAATTAAATATAATTTCATCATGACTCAGGACTCATTAAAGAATCCTCTTGTAAAGTGTTACATAAATTTGGAAATGAATACTAATAGTATCAAAAAATTGTATATAAATAATATATATTATATTTCGGATTAATGAAATAATGGGTCTTAAAATAAGGTTAAACTAGAATATATAGTACATATGATATTATCTATATACGTATATATATATAGTATAGGTATATATATATTATTTGTAACTATTATAAGATATATATATTATATACTTATATATATTAAAAGTATATATATATTATATATATATTATTATAATATTAATATAATATCATAATATATTACTTTTATATTATATATATATATATATAATATATATATATATATATTATATGAGTATATTATATATTATATTAATAATATATATATAAGTATTAATTTATATAGTATATATATATATAGTCAGATGTTTGGTCTAAGTGTAAGTACTTTAATATATAATGCACCTGTACTTGTACACTTAATGCAATTTTTTATAGATATAACTTGTATACTTGTACTTATTAAACTTTAGTACTTTGTTATCATTTAGTACTTGCAGTAATCTATCATAAAACCTACTTAGTGTCTATTTACAATAGCTAATCTTTTGTAGCTTGAATAATTGATTGAATAAACTAATCTATGCAAATGTAATTATTTATATTATGCAATTTTAACTTGACTCAATTAATATTTTATTTTTTTTATACATTTTTATTTTCCTTAATTTTATAGATATAATGTATTCTCTATTATATTAATGGTAATTATATCTAAATGAAATTCCAGTGTACGAATGAAATAAAGTATGTCTATATATATATATTAATATTATATTATAATTAATTATTAATATTATTATATTATAATAATATAATATATATATAATATATATATATATATATATATAGGTAATAGTAGAGATTTAAATATATAATAAATATATATAATTAATATATATTATTTATATTATATATATATTAATAAGTATATATATATATTAATATATATATATATGTATATAGTATTATAATACTTATATAATAATGAAAGGAGATGGTGATTTGATTGGATTTTAAGTATGTTGTGTCGAAAGCCGTTGATGGCTAAGTGGAATATGTTATTACTGTAAGTGAGATTGAGAGGAGAGCGACAATATGTAAAAAGCTTTAATATAAGGGTAAGGGAGGATACTAAGGTACTGTAGGAATTAATTGGGGAATATGAATTATTTATTGAGTGAGTTATTATGGGAGTAGAAGAATATAATTGACTGGTACTTCCTTTGGTAGAAAGCAGTGCGTCGAGTGTAACTGAATGAATAATAGTTTGAAAAGTGATTGGAATTTTAAAGATTTATAATAGCGGGTGAGGATACAGGGATGTGTTACGTTTCTCCTTGGTTTTATTTATAACAATTTGTATGTGCGATTGAGGATATATGATAAAAAAGATATAAATATAGATGGTTGGTGATTGGGTAACAGGTGATAATTTTAATAATGTATATATAGTACTTAGTTATAATAGGAATGTTTTTTTAGAATGGATGGAGAATACAGTAAAGAGTAGTATGGAGTGTTCCTTTACCATTTATTTTGAGTTGAAGTGATTAATCAATGTTAATTTTATATTTGATGGCTAATCTGTCGATGGAGTTTTGAGTAAATAAGATTATTGGTATATGATGAAGTATATTTGGCTATATAAATTAGTGTGTGAAAAGGAGGTGGTTTTTATTGTGAAAGTAAACGTAGATTAGAGTAAGGTTATATGTAAGAACCGATTGCAGTGAGATACAGCATTACGGTGTGAAATTATGTTTAGATGGTCGTACGGAGTGAGGCTAAGTAGTGACTGGAAAAAAGTTAAGTTACTGATATTTATAAATGAATTAATATGATAAATAGTATATTATATGTTTATTGGATGAAAAGGGAAACGGATGATCGATTAGTCTAAGAGTGTTAAGTGTGTGAATAAGTTTGTGAATATTGGGCAGGAAAGGTGTGTGTATGGTTGTAGAAATAATTAACTGCCTTGGTTCATATTAATAGGGAGACTATGATCCCTTGAGTTCGCGGGTCTAAGAGGTGATCTATAATCATTGATGGTAATTAAGTGTTTCTGTGGTTAATGTTTATCAGTAGTGGGTATGAGTTGATATTCTCTATCGGTCTGGATAAGAGTGTAATATACGAAACGTAGATTAGAGTAAATAGTTATATGTATTAGCTGTGGAGTTCGAGTACCAGTCATTTACGAGATGTGTAAAAATTAATGGTGTAAATGGTGAGGCAATGTTCAGAGCATGAATCATGGACCAAGTGTCTGAGTTAAATAATTTAGTAATTAATATATGTATGGATAGAAAAGGAAACTCTAGGATATCGCAGACGTGGTAGTAAGAGGTTAAATGTATTGTGTGAATAGGGCAGCGAAGTTAGTGTACTGTGAAATTTAACAATGCTTAGTGAATTATTAAAATAAGGGACTAAGTCTCTATTGGAGTATTGATCTGACTTATTAGGTTAATCTTATACATGAGGTAATGGTTAATGTGTTATAATTCTGTGTTTTTTTTAATATTATATTAATTAGTTATTAATTTAGTAGATTGAAGACCTACTGTTCTAGGAATAAGAGGTATAGATTCATAAATATGCACAATTATTGTTCAGATTAGAACAATATTTAAAGGGAGTGTTAAGTATTAGTAAAAGAATAATAATTATGATAAAATGAGGAATTAGAATCGATTATTTAGTAGTGTATGTGTAGTTATAGTGAAGAAATGGGAGTTAAAAATTGAAGAATATAAGAGAAAGTACATAATTTAGAGATGGTTGGGTTTGGAATCATTAGTGGTAAAAATAAGAATGGTGATGATAGTAGGTTGATTAATACGATGGTAGATGGTATATAAGTATGTGATTAGGGGAATCGACTTCATTGCTTTTGAGATAAACTAAGAAGTAAAAAAGTGATTATTAGAGTCCTTATGATAAAAAAATTACTTGTGAAGGTAGTTAGTAAAATGTGAGATTTATTGGGACAGAGGCGTTAGATTATATAATAGATAAGTTGAAATAAATAAATATTATATATATATATAAGGAGTGAATGGCTGTTAGTTTTTGTGATAGGGAGTATATAGTAGATTTGTAGCCCACCTTAGGGCCAAGGGATGAAGTACCCCTATAACAACATTCTATTAGAGAATGTTCATAGTGTAAGGGTCCCATCCGAGGTCCCGTGAAGTTATCTAGGTAGGATTTTCTGAACTTAACGTAACAGATTTCCTCACTATAAATAAGAGTATAAAGGAGAGAATACTAGTAATAATGGTTCTTTATATGGGCTTTTACTATTTTTACTCTAGTAATAATGTAGTCATATATATATCTTCTATAACTATTTTTTCTGTTTTACTGGTAGCATGTTACGCTCACCTTCCTATACCTAGTACCTTGGGGAGAAGAAGATGAGTTAGGGGTGATAATGATGATGATATGATGAAATTATATTATATAGATTTTATAATAAATATATAATAATATTATATTAAATTTAATATATATATTATAATATATATAATATATATATAAGTATAATATATAATAATATATATTAATATATATAATATATATATATATACTATTATATATAATATTAATATATATAAATATATAATAATATATTATAATATTAATATTTAATATATATATATATATATATTATATAAAAATCATATATAATATATAATATATATAATGATATTAATAATAATAATATAATATTACTATATAATTAGTATTATGCATATACAGGAAATTGGAAATATATTTGATGTATTATAGTATATTTTATATTATATATATATAAATATATATATATAATATGGGGTAGTATATATATATATATAAATTATATATATATATAGTTAAATAAATGATATATATATAAATATATTATTAAATATATATAAAATTATATATAATATATAATATAATATATATAATTATATATATAAGTATTATTATATATATATATATTAAATATATATATTATATATATATATAATATATTAATTAAATATATATACTCAGTATTAATATATATATATATAATTATATATATTATATATATTAATATAATGATATATTACGGTAAATATTATATATATATGGATATTATATCGTATGTTACTCCAGAAATTGTTTTGCGGGAAAATAATCTAATTTAAGTAGGTTATATATAGCCGTGATAATATATATTAATATAATAATATAATAGTATATTTATATATAATATAATATAAACTATATATATATAATATATAATAATAAGTAAATATTTATATATTTATATATTTATTGTTAATATATATATATATATATATAATATATAATTAACATATTATATATATATATAGATATATATTAATATATATATATATATATATATATATATATATTATATAATAAATAATTATATATAATAAATATATAATAATAATATTATTATATATATATATTATATAATAAATATATAATTAATATATAATATATTAATTAATATTATATATTATATATATATATATAGATATATCACATATTATATTAATATATATTATATAATAATTAAATATGATAATATTTTAATTAATTATTTTAAATATTATATATATATATATATATAATATACTTATATTACTATTATATATATATAATATATATTTATTATATATTAATTATAATATAATAATTAATATATATAACATTATATATAATTATATATATATATATATAAATAATATATATATTATATATATATTAATATTTATAAGTAGATATTATATATTTATATAAATATATATCTATATATATTAATATATTATATATTATTCTTATTTTAATTTATTTTAATTGATATTATAATTATATATATTAATAGCTATATAAAGGAATAACCTTTATTGATTTGCAAATATTCACATATAGTTAATATATATATATATATATTAATATATATAATATATTATATTATAATATATATATAAGATATATAATATATTATATATTATATTAGATAATATATATATAAGTATAATATATATTGA
>JABUQX010023471.1:0-10000 GCA_015478945.1 Trachelipus rathkii
TATTATCTGATTATAAATATTTATAAAATAATTAATATAATACGAACTAGTAGGTTATAGTAAGGCTAGTCAGATATATAGAACATATCATCATATAATATCATATATATGTATCAGTGAACATATTTATATATCAATTATAGACAGTTACATTAGTATATAGCTACGTATCAGGACTACTATAAACTATAGCTATATATACACTCTATGCTCTATCATATATATATATATAAGTATATATTATATTAATAGTATATATATATATATCTCACTATCGCTATATATATATACTAATATACATATTAGTGCTATTGTACATATAACTATATAAATAAGCATGACTAATTACGATGTATATATATAGTATATTATATATACTATTATCTAATAAATATAATATATATATATATATACTCACGTATTAGATATATATTATATAATATATACGATAGAATTCATGATATGTATAGTATATAGCTTATTACTAGTATAACTATAGTAATAATTATACTAATATACTAGCTATATATATATATTGAGGATTATAATAAATATATATAATATATATGTAGTAACTATCTATAATAAATAGCGTAGTGGCGCGGTTATAGTAGGCCGCGCGTGAACGTGTAGTATTCAACTTAGGCGGTAACGTGCGCCCACTCTTAGTGAGTGAGTAACTATCATTAAATTATATATATTATACTCATATATATATATAGTATTCATTAAAAATTATATACTATATAGCTATATTTATATATAGCAGTATCCTGCTTCTATTCAGTATCATCATATAATCAAGATAAATATCTATTAATTATATATTATATCTATATATATATATATAGTATAATATCTATATAAATATCTATATATATATATATAATTTATTATACCTCACGGCGTGGTATATTGTGTGACCTACTATATGCGTATGGCGCCACACCAGTAGGGTCCGCGTATAGTGACTACTGACCGGATAACTACTATATACTAAGTTATATATAGTCCGTATATAAGATACTTTCATATATTCATAGACTATATATATATATATTTATCACAATATATATAATATAATATCATAATATATCTCTAAATATATAATATCTCTGTAGTATCTATAATATATATATACGTATTATATTTTCCTAGATAAATATATAGAATATTATATTATATTACACTATAAATTATATTATTTAGGAGCTCCGACACTCAGATCTATATATATATATTTGCTATTAACTTATATATTATATCATACTATAATATATCTATATATAATAGATAGTATTAATAATTACTATACTATAGGCTATCTATAATAGCTAATATACTAGTTAATCGCTATTAGCAATTCTTATATTATATTAGTATAAATATATATAGATCTAATCAATAATATAGTAATATAATAGTAAATAATCTTATCTAATATGAAGCGTAATATTATTATATGGCCGTATATACTATGGAAATAGGATACGCCGTGTATATAGTATATAATGTATATATCTATATATATTATATATATACTTTATATATCTATATACTAATATATATTATTTATATTCATATATAAGAGTACTATATAGTATATAATATATATATATTAATATATACTCTATATATATATAGCATATAGTGTATAAGCGAGTTAGAAGCACCGTGCCGAAACTACCATTGACTCTCTGAGTCAATAACTACTTCATTATTTACAATCAATTTAAATTTGCAATATAAAATAGAGAGGAAGAATAAATTTTTCTAAAAAAAATATATTAAAAATGCACAATTCCACCGTTACAATCATAGTAACCTCCGTGTTATTAACAATCCCTTTTTTCAAGTATCCTTAAAACATATCTGCTCGTAAACCCTATAAAAATAGTACGACCAAATGTTTATAACTTTATCAACTACCCATCAAATTCATAAATACGCAGAAAAATCAATAGCTTAACTCAATCTACCATAATAAAAGGAAGCTAACGTCCCACACGTATACTTCGTATTAAATATCCCAACAGCACTAACACTTTTGAATATCTGTGCACCCACACCAGATGCAACTTTTTTAAAAAAATGACCACATAGAATCATGAACAGAATAAATATATACTTACAATTTTATAGTTTTCAATGCACAACCACGAACTCTACTATCTAAACTCTCGCCGAATCCACTGGATCCTCCACTGCTCATCAGGAACTAAGAAGCAGCATGACTCAGTAACACGTAGAGACCAAATACACAACTGCCCCACTATTCCAATTCATTTACTGGTCATTATAATCCGCTCAGCCTCCGATTATCTACTCGTTCCAGATGCTCCCTATCATCTTACTTAGACAAGTCCGATACATCGCACTCAATATGATAACCCGGTACTGACTGTTGGTCAACTATCGATCTCAATTCACAACTCAGTTCATGCTCATGCCTCATGGCTCAGCCCTAAAGATGCATAAATATCTTCATAATCCGTCATAAAAAGCAATCTTTAAAATTTCTCGGTGCATCTTAGCATAAAATAATCATAAGTCTAATCATTCTTCATTAAATTTATCTACTTACCACCTGCTTGATGCGGGCTTTCTTACTGCTACATACTATCATTCTCTCCGTCAATTCCTTCACAGTTATAAGCAACTTTTTAACCTTTCCCCAAATTATTTCTTCTTTCCAAATTAACTAAAGTTTATTCTAACCTCGCTTACCGTTAATGTTCTTTCTCTCACTGATACGTTCCATCAGCAATATCTGACTTATTTCCTAAAATTTTACTAACCTTTAAACTTACTTTTCATTCTGATAATTTTAGTTGGTTATACTCCCTCAGTCAATTAATATATATATATATATAAATTTTCTTATCATATATATATATATTATATTATATATAATTTATATTATTAATATTTATAATATTACTAATAATATATAATATATATATATATTTTACCCTATATATATATATATTATAATATATCTATATATATATTATAATCGTATGATAAATATATATATAAATAATTATACATATATTATATTATTATATATATATATTATATATATATATATATTAATTAAACATATATTCATATATATATTATCATAATATATTCTATACTATAACTCATATTATATTATATTATATATATATTATATATATATATAAATATATATAATATATATTATATATATATTTCTGTGCTATGACTGAGTGGCTTTTTCTTCTAATATTTGCACTTTTATTGCAGAATAACAAGTATCACAATATTTTCTTGATGTTTCTCGAAGCAAAAATTTTATGTTTCAAGGAAAATTTTATATATTTAAATTCGTTTATTGTAAATTATAATTGTTTTGTAAAAAATATTTGGCATATACACTGACTTACTTTGCTAATGATTGTGAGAATCGTAGAAGCTAATGTTTTAACATCAAATACATTGCATTATAAATATAAAGAAATAGTAAAAACATACATTTTTCAAAGGAAGTTACTAACTTAATTAAATTTTGGAATTTTCTTATTTGAATTACATCCAAATATTTAAAAATTATTCTGTAAAATAAATTTTGAAATATTAAAAATTATATTTATCGTTACTAGCCATTAACTTTAATTATCAGTTTATTAATATGATCTTATAAATGAATTAATATATCATATTATATAATATCATATTATATTATATATATATATATATATTATTAATACTATATATATATCTCTAACTATATATATAATATATATATAAATATATAGTATACTATAATACTTATATATATTATATTATATCTATAATTTATTACATTCCTCAGCTCACATAACCTCTTTCACCGAGATTCGGAAACTATGGTCAGGTATAACATGGTATTTGTTATGGTTTTCTTTCTGATCAGGATTTTTGAGCACCCGATAGAGCAGACTTGCTTCAGTCGCTAACGCCAAGTCGGAGTTGCTGCACGTGGAGTGGTTCGCTCCTAATACGTCGCCTTTCCAATGCAGAAGCATGGGAAGAGTGATTTGTAAAGTTTTTTTTTTTTTACAAGAAGATAAACAACCACCGCTCATGGCAGCAGCCCTTAATCTAGGATAGAGGGTGAACTCGCATTAACGTCACGAGCAAGACGAAGCAAGCCTAAGGAGATGAATTAGCCTACACATTCCTCCCATCCCGACAGTTGCGATATACCCTTGCGGACCGTCACTTTCTTTGTGAGTGCTCTAACACCTCTTGAGCTTATCCGGGTTCGCTTTATTCTAAATAAAGATATATAAATATTTAAAAAATACATATATAGCTCATTTATATTATATACATATACAAATACATACGTGCATACACATTAAAAAATAACATATATATTACTCATACTACATGCACTATATCAATTAATTCACTATCGTGCTCTTATTATTACTATATATGCCAAACACTATATTATAACAAAATATCATTTAATATTATTAAAAATCTCTACTATTTACTATATATTAATAAATATTAACATTATTTATTTATGCTAAATTCATCACACTTTTTTTAATTAATATTATTACGTACTTTACACCATTTTCAACTGTATTTATGATAAATTATTCACAACTATTCACTTAATAAATTAATATTATTAAGCTATCCACTATATTCACTGTACTTTAAATTATTCACAACTATTCACTATATTTTTCCCTCAAACCTCTTTACATTATTAACATTAATAATATTAATAGATTGTCATCTGTTGTATGTGTTGGCAGTGATGTGGTGTGTGTATTTGAGATTAGTGTAATACACTGCAGTACGTAAATATTACAGATAATCTCCTAACTGGACGAAAATTTTTTGGTGCCTTGTTCCACGTAGCGCGACGAGATATATATATTTAATAACTCTATATATATAATATATACTCTATAAATGATATATATATATATCTATAGTATATTATATATTATATATATTATTAGTATATTATATATATATATATATAAGGTAATATGAACTAAATTTGGTTTTAATGTAATGTGCCAATTGTTTTCTTCCAATGAATCTGTGGGAATTTAATGTTGTTATGAAGCGTTAATTGACAGTGAATCACAGAACGAATCCGCAAATTAGTCACTTGACTCCAGCATTTCCATCTGACTCATAAAGTCATGTAAGTATTGAGCTGTAATGTGGTTGAACCACTTCCTTTCGTACTAAATGACCGAACGACTTTAAAAACATTATTGTGCCAAATGCTTATAGAAATTGATGATAAACAGTCTGCAAGAAATAGCTATCTTTACCAAATAGTGACAAACCTTTTACAAGGATGAATCTTGAGATGAGCTAGGAAATGTTATCCTTAATTATTGAAAACACTAGGACACTATTTGATGAAATTGACTTACAGTCTGATACAGTCAATTTTGACACAGGACATTTAAAAGGACAGAATTGCTACAAGTTTTGTGCTCTTTAAAAGTCCTTAGCCGTCCTTCAAAGAAAAGTTAACATCCATTGCTAATTTATCTGACAAAGTGTCCCTTTTCACTACCTTAAATACGGAGAATTCATTTTTAGGTAGGATGAAAAGAAACACCTTCTGAAAACAGTTGTGTTCTAGGGACATACGAATTTTATTATGATATGCCGAAGTTTTTTGCCAGGTTTCAGCTTCTGTTCATATAGCTTCGACACTCCTTATTACCGATAGGAAAAAAGTATTCTTCAAACACATACCAGATTCTCATATGCTCTTTCAGTGATATGACATTTTATTCATGAGGTAATGGGGACATTAGAGGAGCTTTCATGAGCTAGACCTTTGCTATTAGACTATCCACAAAGTATTACTGTAAAAAAGGAATTCTACCTTCCTCAACCATGTCAGAATGTCTCCATTTTAAAGCTTGGTAGGTTTAAAACAGAGGGAATCTTCCAATGCATTTTATAAGGGTCTAGAGAACGAATTCTTGAAGGGGAAGAACTTTTACTAGATAATCTGAGATATCTTCTGAAACCGAAACTTATTCCTCCCTCCTGCATTGGGATTAGCTACGTTATTCGCTGTTATTTACTGAAACGGGCTGACTTAAGTTGAGATTATCTAATCTTGCTAAATTAGATTTGGAAACCTTGGCCCTAGTTCTTGAATTCATCGTACTTATAAAAGCTATCGCATGCTATTTAAAACTTAGAATGAATTTAATATCATTACACAGCCTATTCCTACTCTATTTTAACTAACCTTGCACTCAGCATTATAATTTTTCTAATAATATTAAAATTTTTACGAACATTAGGATTAATTACTTTCTGGTTTAAACTGTTTAAAAAGATTGAAATTTCCGAAAGAAGGAGCATAGCATACACCTGAATAGGGTTTAATTGAGTAAGGCAGTTTGGAGATTAAACAACAGGAGTTGAGAGAAGTTGAAGGTTCAAAAGAGAAAACTGGTAAGAGTAACTGAAGAATAGGTGGGAATTGAATCAACGCGTATTTTGGGAATAATAATAATAATAATAATAATTAATAAAATAATAATAAAAATAATAATATAATAATATATAATAATACAAATAATAAATAGATAATAATAATAATAAGATAAAAATAATATATTAATTAATAATAATAAATAATAAAAAACAATAAAATAACAATAAAACAAATGAATAAATATAAATAATACATAATAAATAATAAAATAATAAATAAAATATCACATAAAATAAATAAAATAAAATACATAATAAATATAATACATAATAAATGAATAATATATGAAAAAAGTAATAATGAATAATTGAGATAATAATAATAATAAGTAAATAATAAAAACGAGATCATCGCAATCAACACATAATAAATTTCAATCACGAACATCAATAATAATAATAATACATTATTCACTAGATCAAAATCTTGACCACAGTTCAGCATCAAATCCCGAATAAATTTAACACACTAAAAATAGCATAAGAGATAGACAAATACACATACCACGACACCATAAACAACACATCCCAATACAATAGCACATCAAGTACCACCTAAAACAATATACAATAACAAATTATACACAAAAAAAAAAAAAAATCTAAAAAAAAAAAAATAAAAAAGAAATTCTTTAGATAATATTTAATTAATGATATAATATAAATAATAATATAGTTACTAATATAACATTTCAGCAATTATAATTATAAATAATTACACCACAATTCCATTAAAAAAAGATTAAATATAATTTTCACGTTTAACAAGTTTTCGCGATCAGAATTTATTAATATTTGATTGTTGACAAATTAAAAATAAATTATATGTAAGGTTCTTTTTTTTATGTAAATAAATAATATAAAATAAATTACCGAAAATTTTACTAAATTTATCATAATCTGTACGTTTAATGTTAATATAATCACTATTCTATTGGATTTATTATTATATGATTTATATTAAATTATATTAATTGCAGTATCTTATATTAAATATATATTTTAGAATCTGATTTATTTGATTTTTGTACTGGAATGGATAGAGTTGTGGATGATGACAAGATTGATGATGATGATGTATTTATATATTTGTACATAGATAATAATAATCATAATGATGAATTTTTAATCTGAGATAACGATAATTTATGAGCCTTTTTTGTTCTTTTGCGAGTGAGCGTTTTGAAATCACACACTGATATGATAATTGATTCATTCATATTAATATCAATGAATATTGAGAATGATATGACGATAATAATGATATATATGAATAATAAAGACAACAATGATTAATATATGATAATTATAATAAGAATGCAATTAAATAATAAATAATATATAATATTAATAATAATTATATAGAATTATAATAATAAAATTTTGGTAAAATCAAATTGATATATATAATTATAATTAATTAATATAAATGTAAAATATAACACTTCAATTAAATAAAATTAAGAAAATTAAATTTATAATTAAATAATTATAAAATTAACAATATACTTTTATAATAATTATAAAGAATAATAATAAATTAGGAAATAATTATTATATATATGACTATGATTAACTTTCTATGTATATATAACACTTCAATTAAATTATAAATTAATTAAATTATTATAATAATAATTACGGGTATAATTATAATAAATATAATTTTCCTATCTTTTGCAAGAATATGTCTAAAAAAATTATTATAAATTATAAATTAAATTCTAAATATTATATAGATAATATATACGATAATTTATAGATAATTAATTACTTTAATTTTTAATATCATTTTAATCATCTTATCAAGATACTTTTACAAAGTAATATTTATGATAAGCTATATTAAGATAAAATTATAATATTTAAATAATTAATAATAATTTAATATTTAAATAATACAATAAATTATAATATTTAAATATAACTATCAATTATAATATTTAAATATAATAATCAATTATAATATATATAATTATAATAATTTATAATATTTATAATAATAATTATATCATAAATTATATATAATTATAAATAATTATTTATAATAATAATAAAAAATAAATAAATTATTAATAGATTTATAATAATTATATAAAATAAATTATTAATTATTACAATGATTGAATTATTATAAAAAAAAATCTTTCAATACTGAGAATAAAATTATTATAAAAAAAATCAGAGAGAGTTTTATAATTCTTTTAAGATAAATTATATAATTTATAGATTTTAATACTGGAATAGGTTTTATAAATTTTAGAAAATTATTACAATACGTTTAAAAATGAATTGGATTATTTATCAGAGACAACATATATTAAATTGTTATTTTAATTATTATAGATTATTATAATTATTCATATTTATATCATTATAATTATTTAATAATTATTATAATTATATATTATGTATAGATATATTATTATTTATTAATAATGATAATAGTATAATTATTATAATTATTTATAAATTATTTATATATTATTATATATTATTAAATTATTAATATTTGTTATAATAGTTAATAACCTATTTTAATCAACCCAAAAAAGGTTTCATGTTATTATAATTTATTATAAATTATATAATTATTTTATGATTATTTATTAATTATTTATCAGAGATCAACATATATTAAATTTTATTTTAATTTTATATGCATACCTAATTAATAACGAAATTGTAATTAAATCTAACGATGATGTATATATTTATTATTAATGAACATAGCTATTTATTTTTAATTATAGAGGCAGTTTAGGGATAATTAATTATAATTGATGTGATAGAGAGTATAACTATTAATATTATTATAATAAATTGTGTTGTGAAAAAAAATTGTTACAGTTAAGGGGAATTTATTATAATTTATTATTAAAATTATTATTATAAATTTAGTGTGATAATTATATATTATTAATTATAATTATGATATTATATATTATTATTAATAATTATAATTATTTAATTTATAAATTATAATATATATTTATTAAATTATAATTATAATTTATAATTATAATTATATTTATATTATTTATAAATTTATTATATTAATTTAATTTAATTATTAACATAATAAGCTTCTTAATAACCCTTGAGCACAATAATTGTTATTATCGCAAATAATTATAAAATATAATAATAATTTTATTAATAATAAATGTAAATAATATTAAATATTATATAATTATTATAAATAGTTTAATAATTAATTAGAATAAATATATTATAATTAATAATTTATTAATAATATATATAATAATAATAATAATAATATAAAACAATAGCATTTAGAATAGCCTTTTTAGTCATAATTAATAATAAAAATAGTTACACTATTTCTCTATTTTAGACCGGAATTCAGTAGGCCACCCATTCACTGTTATCATACTATAACTAAACATAGGCCACGCTGATTCACTGTCATTATCTCATTGCTTAAAAAGAACTTATAAAATATGCATTACAATTTAAATAATCCTCA
>JABUQX010023471.1:15000-19642 GCA_015478945.1 Trachelipus rathkii
TCATTTTGACTGGAAAAAAAACTAATTTATATGTCTGTGTTGTAAATAAAAAAAAAAAAGAGCAAATTCTGCGGTAAGTATGCTTGTATCTTAAAAGCATCCTTTTGTGATTTACTTATGATATAAGACAGTACATTGAATCTTGCTCTCTCTCTCTTCTCTCTCTCTCTCTCTCTCTCTCTACTATCATCTCAATCTCTACTCTCTCTCACTCTCTCTCTCTCTCTCTCTCTCTCTTCTCATCTTCTCTCTCTCTCACACACGACACACACACAAAATCGCTATACTGACCAACGAATGGTAGACAATGCATCGTATTCAATACTATTTATGTGATTAGCAATCAATGAAAAATTGATAAAATAAAATTATAATTGTAATAATTAATGTAATTGTTTAAGAATGAATAATTTAAATTTTGAAATTATCTTTTAATTACTAGGGAAGCGTTGCTTCTCTTCCTTTCATGGACTCTGTGCACCAACATTGATATATTATATAAATATAAATAAAAATTTCAAGAGATATAAATACAAACAGTATAGTATTTTCTCTTAATATAAAAAATATTGTTATATTATAAATTATTATATTTATATATAATATATTATATATAAAATATAGATATATATATATATTATTAAGTATTCTAAAGCACCACTCCCTATCTCGATTAAATTTCTGAGTACGCAGGTGTCACTGATTATTATAAACACAATATGAGTATGTTATTTTGTGTTTATTTACTTGTGTGTCTAAAGGACTTGCTACCCCATCCCAAGTATTTTTTTTTTTATTAATTTATGACATGAAACTACTCTTTCAAAGTTATGTTTTAAGACATCTTTAATTGATAAGGCATTGTTGAGTTTCAGGAAGTTATTTCATATAATTTGAATTAAAAGAGATTTTAACTCAACCAATCTTATTAAAACTGTAGATGATTTTAACACTCATTTAGATATTTCTTTTTCAATTTTTAATTTTTTTTTTGCAATTTGGGAACTTAAAAAGTTTTAAACAACTTCCACTCGGGAAAGATAAATACATTTGTATGCCACACAATGCAATAAGTTTAAAATAATTAAATGCTTGATAAATAAAATATTATTAAATCTGAAAGAAAATGGTAATAAAATGATTATAGATTATGATTAGGTTATTGGTTATAAGTTAAGGTTATGGTTAAAAATACCTGGTATCAGCATTATAGAATTTGTTTTTTTTAAGAGAAACGCAGTTTTTAACATAAAATTGACATAATCTTTTATTTTTAAATAACTCAGACAATTTCCTCGCATATAATTCCTTTGTTGAATTGAATTTGGTTATAAATAATATCTTTTGCAAAATCCAAAAATTTATTACGCTTTCATTTCAACTTAATTTATCGAGAATATTAATTTATTTAATCCTTCTAATATAATACTTATTAATGCGACGAATCTCTTTATTTATATTTACATTATATTTAGAACGATAATTTAATTTACTTGTTGTGCAGTTATTTATATATATAGTATGTATTATATGTAGTAATAAAAAATAAATATATATATAAATATAAATAATAATAATAAATAAATATATAAATATAACTAATAATATAGGTAATATAATAATAAAAAGTATATCATATTATATATGATATTTAAATATATATATTATATAAAATTATAAATATAATATATTATATATATAATCTATATAATATAATATGATATATAATATAATAATAAACCTACCTATATAGCTATCACCGCATACTCATAACTATATACTACTCTACCTACCCTATATATATATATATAAATAATAATAATATTTATTATATATAATTTTTATAAGTATGATAAATATATAATATAAATAATATAAATAGTATATCTAAATATAAATCATATGTAATACTATATCTAACTTCTTTTAGGATTCAGTGCTCTCTCTCATCATCTCTCTTCTGCTCACTCTCTCTATAATATATTATAAAAATATATATAGTATATAGATAAAAATAATAAAAAAAAATAAAAATATATATAATATATATATAATATATTAATAATATAATAATATATTAAAATATGATAATATATATATAATATATAATAAAAAAATAATATATAATAATATATATAATAAAAAATTTATATATATATATATATATAATAGTATATATTATATATATATTATAATAAATATATATATAAATATAAATATATAATATATATATTATATATTAGATCATAAATAAGTTCAAGGTTTTATAAATAATTATATATCATGATATAAATATAATATATATATACATATTAACTTTATATATTATATATTTATATATATATAATGATAAAAACATGAGTTAGTCATTAAATTATGTTTTTTTTCTATTAAAGCAGGAACATTTATTGTTAAATTCCTATGTTGAAGAATTTTTAAAGTTGATAATTATCTTCTGAGTTTTGCTGTATTATTTTTTTTTCTCTTTAATAATGATAAGTAGGTAAAAATCTATATATTATTTATTCTTTATTAATATATTTTTTGATATAAAAATATATTATTATGATAGTATTTAACAGTTGTTTATTTATAAACTATAGTATTTTAAAAAATAATTTCATTACTGCTAATATTCACTAATATATATTCTCGCCAATTGCTTTTTGGGCACGTGAGTGCGCTAGTTGTGTGGTAAGTGTGTTTAAATATGCGTTTATTTAAGTATTGCGGCTTTTATTTCTGCCTTTTTTTCTTTTCTATTGCAATATATTCTTATTATATTAGTTATGTAATAATTTCATTTATTTGACCTAAAACTTTATCAAAAATTTCGTTATTTTATCGTAACAATTATGAAATTTGCTAATAAATAGTATTAGTTTTCGTTTCTATAATGTTAACCTGTGCTGAGCACGAGTAGCACGAGTGCAGGAGTCGTCCATTGTAATTATTATATTTATATATATTATTTATTATATTATAATATTATTATATATAGTTAATAAATATATATATAAATAATATATAAAATATGAGCGATATATATATGGAGTGATGAAAGAAATAGTAGTAGAGGAGTTATACCAAATTCATAAAATAGGTATATATATATATATATATATATAGGAGTATATATATATATATGTAGAGAATAATATATATTATTAAGTAATATATATAAAAATAATATATATATATATAATAATATAATATATATATATATATATATATATATAATATAATATAATAATATATATATAATAATATATATAATATAGTATATATAATTATAATAATAATGTAGTATATATAAATATATTTATATAATATATATATAATAAATATATAATAAAAATAATATAATATATAATAAATATATATATAATATAATATAATTATTTATTTTTATATATATTATTTTTTTTATGGTTATATGTTAAATTATGAAATATTAATATAAATATAAATAATAATAATAATAAAACAACATATATTTTTTTTTATATATATATATATATATATATATATATATGTATTATATTATAATATAATGTATATTAAATATATATATGTATATAATATATATATATGTATATATATTATATATATTATATATGATATATTATATATATAATATATATAGTATATATTATATAATATAAAATACTTATATATATATATAATATTCTGTATTATATATTAATAGTATATATATGATAATAATAATAATAATAATATATATATATAAAAATATATAATAATATTATAACTATAATATATAGAATAAATAATAATAATATAAGGTATAATAAATATATATATAATAATGAAATATTATATATATAATTATATATATATTTATAATATTATATATAATATTTATAATAATAATAATAAATATATATAAAATAAATAATAATATATATATAATATATAATAAATATATAAATATTAAATATATAATTATAAATATGTATAATTATATATATATTATATTTATATATATATATATATTATATATATAATTATATATATGTATATATATATTATTATAGTATATATATATATATATATTATATTATATATTAATATTTATATATATATATAATATATATAGTAGTATATATATATAATTATATATATATATATATAGTATATACTTAGTATATATTTATATATTTATATTAATATATAAAATAAATATAATATTATAAAATAATAAAAATAATAATAGTAATAAAAAATATAATATATATAAATAATAATAAATTATAGTGTATATTATATTATTCATCCTATAATATATGTATATTATATAAAAATCATAAAATTCCTCTCTTATTTTTTTTCTATCTATTCCTATCATGTTCTACACACATATTACCTACCCTCCATACTACCTATCTAATCCCCACCTTACTTATTTCCATATATATTATAGTATTATATTTTATAATTTATATTATATATTAATTTATATTATATTATATATATTTATATATAGTATATAATATGTAATTATATATAATATATATATTGTTATATTATGAATATTTATTTCTGTAAAGGTAAATAAAATAAAATAATAAATAATATAAGTGTTAAAAAAAATTACACAAATAATATAATAAAAATTTTT
>JABUQX010023472.1:0-17500 GCA_015478945.1 Trachelipus rathkii
AAAATTTCGGTTCTCAAAAAGGTACAAGGCAAAAAAGTCATAGGTTCCAAAAAGTCGCGGTCAAAAAAGGGGTAAGGCCTAGGTTTCGGTCAAAATGGTCAAAGACAATAAAAAGGTCAAGGAAGACATGGTCAAGTGGTGTAAAAGAGATATGGTTCTGTACAAAGGTCAGTGTGGTAAAAACAATCCTATAATTAGTCCAATAATGTACTGTGGTACTACTAGAGACGTTTTAGACGTCAAAAAAACTACAGTTTGGTGTTTTATATTGGTCAAATAAGGCTGAACAAATTCTGTGAATTTTGGTCCACTTTTAGGGGTGGGGTGAAAATGGGCATCAGCCCCCGAAAAAATATTGTAACATTCCATCTTTCAATACTATAATTGCTATATATAGGATTTCAATTCGATAGTGTATGCTTTCATTAAGTATTACTCTGTTTTTCGCTTTGGAAGTATTCTTTGGCAAGCTGCAAACGTATTACTGCTAGTCAAGCAAAAGTATTTAATTATCATGAACATTTAATATCATATTATTAATTTGTTCACGATTTTAACTTCATGCTACTATGGTTATTTATTTAACAAAATCTTTTTTATATTATTTTATTTCATTAATTAAATATTATTAATTATTATTATTATTATTATTATTATTATTATTATATTTTTATTATTTCTTACTATTATATATTATTATATATATATATATAATATGTATAATTACGCTACTATAATATTATATTATATTATATGTATACTCGCAATCGATTCTATTAGTGCCCTTAAATATAAAATCAAAATAATTTTTTTTATTACTAGTGTACTCTCCGACTTACTCCGAGTAACTCCCACTTTATAACACTAATAATTTTTTTCTCAGAACTATTATATTATACTACCGACTTTTACGACTACCGAACTCATCCCAGCACAGTCCCAATTCTCACTAATAATTTCTAGTCAACTGATACTCTGACCATTAATTAAGTGCCTAGTTGCAGAGTTGTACCACGGATGTCAAAATTTTGAAATATATACGAGGAGTGTGGTGATTTTGCGTCGCACAACCGAGAGAATGCTGATCTTATATATATGATCGACTCTTGCGGATCCCATTTGCGGAAGGAATTATACAAAAAATTAAGTGGGTACACTCCAGGACGCTGTGTTACCTGCAGATGAATGTCCTGGAATATCTGCCGCCGATAATTATAGTCGTCTTAAAGTTTAGAAATTAAAAATATATATATATATATATATTAATATATATATAATAGTATCTATATATATATCACGGAAATAGTATAACATATTACAACTCATTTCATTTTAAATTTCACAAATACATATTTATTATTTTAGTTTTGAAAACCTTTTTTAATAATAAAAACATTAATAATTAGCTAAATATTTTATAAAATTAATTATTTATTTTATAATTTATTATATTCTATTATATAAAAAAAAAACATTTAATATAAATATAAAAATATTAAAAAAAAATAAGTTTAATTATTATCTTTATCAACTTTTATATATATAATGTAAATTAAATATATATATAAGATATAATAATTAAATAATTAATTAAATTAATAAATGTTAATAATTCAGATTATATAATTATAATATTAATATTATTAATAATAATATATGAAATCAGATTTAATATATATATTATATGATATAATATAATTAATTAAAATAATACTATATATATAAAATATAATAATAATATATTTAATTATAATTAATAACTAAATATATTTAATAATAATTAATTAATAATTAATTATAATTAATAATTATAATTAATATAAATATATATAAATCAATATATAATAATATAATAAATAATAATAATTAATAATATTAGATAATAATTATATATATAATATATTATATAAATAATATAAATTGATCGTAAATAATATATAATAAAAGTAAAATAATGTTAGTATAAACAATAAATAAATAATAGAATAATAATAATAATAACACAATAACAATAATAACAAGCAAGAACTCCCTATATATTAATAATACAATAAATAGAGAGGGGGGAAGTAATTGAGTTTATTTTTGAGCACATAATAATAACTCAGCACATTTTCAAATATATATAATAAATCAAACTCATAAAAATAACAATAAATACAAATAATAACAATAACAATATACAATAATAATAATAATAATATTACTAAACGTCAAAAGATATTGAGCCACATGACGCTAAATGAATGCATTTAATTAAATCTGAGTTAGAAGAGTAAAATTTAATATATACAGTCAGGAATAAAACTGAAAATATGGAAGAGAATACTCTATAAAAATCAAGATGATTGTGAATGAGAAAGTGAAAGGAGTACCATACACTCCAGCAGAATACATAAATGCCTGGAAGTATTGACCATTCAATTACGAAGAATCCGCTCTAAAAAACTTCGAATGAACAACGACAAAGCCACCAAAAGCATATTCGCAGACGAGAAGCCATTATCGTGATTCAAGGTGGTGGTAGAGAGCTGGAGTGGAGAATTTTCTTCCCTCTGAGACAACCTTCACATATAGTTTTAAAAGAGTATGAACTTCAACAGATAGAAATACATACCAGAATGATCCTCAGGATCGATAGTGAAACGTGGGGTTTTTCTACGCCTGCTGCGTCGACTAGATTTTCTGAACACTTATAAGCCTTTTGGCCTTATATTCAACCCTATCCATAAGCCGGGTGTAAACGCAGGGCTATCATCACCTGAAAAGGGTTAACATACGCTCCGAGTTTAATCTAAATCCAAATAGGGTAGGATTAAAGCCCTTGTATAATAGCTAGGATAGCTACTATTATAGTAATGAAAGAGTGATATAAAAAGTCTCGCTCTAAGCCTAAACAGAACTTATACCCAGTTATATTTTACTTTTGAGGAGTACAGAGGTCACCTAAGATAATACGATTTGTGAGTATATGAATGGATATTACATGACATTTTTTTATGTATAATGTTAAGTTGCCCTAAAGACCATA
This sequence comes from Trachelipus rathkii, assembly GCA_015478945.1. Taxonomy (NCBI): domain Eukaryota; kingdom Metazoa; phylum Arthropoda; class Malacostraca; order Isopoda; family Trachelipodidae; genus Trachelipus; species Trachelipus rathkii. Next base: position 3,032 of record JABUQX010023472.1, read on the forward strand.
TAAAGACATGCATTAATTATTCAACACCAGGTACGAGAGAAAGAGTAATTCCGCTATGAACCTTTCATAGAGATACGAGGGCGACAATAGAGTAGATGATCATATGATATAATGGAGATATGTTCATGATAGTGCGTTGTGTAAAAAGGAGAGTGAGTTCGATCAAGGTGATCGAGACGCACGAAAAACTGACCCCGCGCACAATATAATCCAGATCGACAGAGGACAATTATAATATCGGAAATATCTAAGACAGACCGAATATTCTAGAAGTAAAGAGGGAGTCCAGTAATGAATGATTTGAAGAACTGAAGGTCTGTGTACTATCAGGCATAATAAACTACGAATAAATTTAAATATGTCTCAGAGATGAGAACTATCTATTATAAATGTATGCAATGTAGGAATAAATAATAGGAGATAAGACAGAACGCAAAAATCTAAAAAACCTTTTGAGTGCCACAGCATAAGAACGATGCATACAATTAACTATATCGGCCGCATTAACTCTTTAGTGTATTGAGATAAGAAAACGTAAGAAACTAATGCTTTGTTCGAGCAGGACGCAATAACCCAAAAGGAGGGGAACTGGAGAGTACTAGTGGGTTCGTTCTTCATAGATCACCGGGTCTAGAATCCTATGATATAATTACAGAAACGTGTAACAAGCAAGTCAGTCCTCTCACCGTAGTTTTTCCTGAGGGCGGAAAACCATAAAATCAGTTTATAGACTATAGAAAAGTATCCTTCGCCCCACCTAAGATATTTTCTGGGATGCTCCGGAAAGTCACGATACTGACAGGCGATCATGTGGAAAGAAGTAGAACTGTAGATCCATATAGTGTTCTAAGAAAATAATGATGTGTTGGAGTATTCAAAGATCATATATATAGACACAGCTAAGTAGTCATAAGTGTCTATAATAAGGGAATAACATTGATAGATTTATCAAGGAACTGATGTTAGCGTGGGAGTGCCCCGTACTCGGGTTCTTCATCTCACTCGTACGCACCAGTACCAGTTGTGTTAGCGCATTGATTCTGTTCTATATCCACTAGCGACTTCCAGAGAGAATATAGATTTGAAGATTAATCAAAGAGTGGAGTCCTTTATGAGAATATAGTTTCGTGAACACGCAGGGACGGGGAGAATCAACACTGTATAAGACAACACTCCACAAAACTCCGGTGAATTGTGTATAATCGATACGCGATATTCTATTGCTGGCGCACCGAACACCGCCTCTTCCTCAAAGTTCATCTATTTTATAGATTTTTGGGAACACTATGACATCACTCCCCATTAATCAATGATAATACACAAGGAAATCTAGGCACTCATGGCAAAACTCCTCTAAAAGATATGAGAAGTAGAATGGACGCGAGGAGAGTATGTTGGCCCATGCTTAGAAAAGATCGTGCAGACATTAAATGGAGAAAGCGGTATAGGGTGTCACAAGAATCATACACTGATTGGGACTAACGTTTATGATGATATATATATTGAGAGCACACTCTAAGCAGATAAAATCAAAATTGTAAATTTCTCAGTATGCACAGGCGATACTATAGTATCAACATGATAACCAGGGACATACAGAATTCGCACATCAAAGATAGGAGTGAGACAGATATACTCCACTCAACTGGAAGTTGTTAGAGATGTTTTTATGGCTCAAGAGGCCGAGGTACTAGGTATTTTATTTAGTAGAGAATCAAAGAGGAATATGACACGCTCAACGTTTTCTCCGCCTATTTGCACATGAACGCACCGCTTTGGACTCGACGAAGAGTATCTGACATTTACAAAAGAAATTATTCTAAGCTCTGTAATGAAATTATTTTATAAGAGATGTATTAATCAGGGCAATAGAAACGAAGATCTCTTTTTACCACTGCTCTTCCCAAGACTTGGCGAAACACACTTTTGTTCTCTGATATGTCTGAAACTAAACATATGTGTATGATGACGACTGACGCATTCAAAGGATAAGCAAAAATTTTTGAACAACTGTTAACTGTGATCATAGTCGAAACCACTCGCACGAAATATTCTATGTTGATTAAGAATATATGTATTAATAGAATTATTAAAAACCCTTACAAAATTATATAAATAAGAAGTAAAAGAGTAATGCAGAAAAAATTTTCTGATAGTTCGAAGGCAAGGGTATATTATTTCCCTTTCTATCAAATACTCCACATAGTTCCTAATCGAGTTGAGTGCCTAATAAAGGAAGAAGAAAACTGCTTACGTTTATATCATATTGAGGACATGTCTCAACCCCTGTCACACAGCAGGATTCATAAAAGAGCAAACGCAGTCATTCTCCAAAAGAATTTAAAGTGACTATGACTAAGCCGATAAAGTTCCGAAAAACCAAGCGCTGAGTGCTCAAAGATCGTCTCCCACATTATAGCCGAAAACAAGAGCACCTGGCTATCAAAGTGTGACCAGCACAGAGAACAACACCCGATTTTAACGTGATTAGTGTATACTATTAATTATATATTTTTAAAATAACCTCATGACCTAGTAACTGTAAGTAGATACTGTAAATACGTCGACATAATAATTTTGTATTTATATCATCGAAGAAATGATTTAGAGTCTCGGATTCACAGGTGCATTATCAATCACTCAATCTCTACAGTATATTTTCCATAATATATTAGCAATAATCTTTTGAAATAACCAATCATATTAACACTGAGGTCGTTGCACAGAGTGGTCAAATCTCCACTATTTGCTACACCTGGAGGGGGGGAGGTGTGATACATATTAACATTATTTCTATCACCACTAGGTATTTATCGTTTCCCCGGAAAAGGCCAAGAGACCCCGAAGCGATCGCTTGCATAATCTATTTGACGGGTTTCACCAAGTTATAGAGACTATTTTAAAATTTAGCTCTTTTACTGCACGCGCACTCTCCAAATAAAACAAATACTCAAAATATTAATACACGCAAAAAATTATTTAAAAACATAATGTACGAGAATACTTTTATCGAAGGCATTTCCGATATTCCAAACAATATGTTATCATTTCATTGTGTTGTTTTATCTATATAAAAGAGCCTATTCATAGATTAAATCAATTAATTACATAAAATATATTTATGAGCATGACTTGAAGCCTCTCGTCAAACGGAAAAGGTCCCTATATATTTGATATATCAATATGAATCTGTATCACCATTTAAAAAAAGACTCTATTTAATACGTTCGATTGTTTATAGACACTAATGACTATAGAAATATATTAAAAAAAAAGTCAAGAAAAAAATTTCAAGCCATTAACTCGACGGAAAGGAAGTGTCTTCATAAGTTTTAATAAATTGAGCAAGAATAAGCGTCATTCGAATAAATAAGTGTACTCCGGAAAAAATCTAATAATTTATGATGGAACGATGTCCTCTGTGCAGTTTCAAGGATAGCATGTTCTGTAATGTCTATTTTAATAAAGATTATTTATATTATAAAGGTAAATTATAAAATTTATATAATGTATATACAAAATATAAATACTTTTTAGAAACGTTGGAATAAAATATTTATTCCAAAACTTTAAAACAAATAAATAATAATATAATTAATTAAATACATTCTGATTTTATTTTACATTAAAAATCAATTTACCTTTACTCAAACTAATTAACTTTAAATAGCTTTCCTTAATATATAAAAAAGAAAAAAACTCTCTCCCAAATTAGATATATATTATATTAATAAAATTAAATAAATTATAATGAATTATAATAAACAATAATAGTATCTCTCTCGATATAAAAATTTTCGTCTCTGGGGAAGATATCAAATGTGCTTTCGCCGCGACACATTTCCTTCGACTTCAGTTTTCATCTGTGTTCCGTTACTCTCTATTGCACCTGTGGACTTATCCTCGCGAGTGAAAGATCAATTTATAATATCTCGAATCTCGCGAGTAACTTACTAGTATTTACCTCGATGAGATATATATATATACAACTTTGCAACACCCTAATTAAATACATTATATCCGATACTCTACTGACTATTATATATATATATATACGATTTATACTCACCCTGAACTGCCTGTGTAAATAACTATATTCACGACTCCACGGACTTATACCGACTACCAACGACTCCGTACCATTACTCGACTCTCACGTACTTAATATCACGATCATGACAGCTGATGGTACATCTCGGGACAGGGCCCTGGGTTTTCTAATTAACAATATTTTTATCTCTTATTCTGGTCTGATATTCTCCGGACGCTGTCAAAATATATGCACATACATATAATATAATTAGAAAAAATTTGTATGAATTGAAATAATTGAAGAATAAAAAATAGAGAGAGAGAGAGAGTAGTAAGATGAGAGAGATATAGTAATGAGAGATGAGAGGAGATGAGAGATAATGAGTCAGATGAGAGTGAGAAGAGAGAGAATGTGGTAATTTACATATTTATACGGAAAAATACGCAGGATCATTTTATATTATATAATAATAGTATATATATATTATATATACTTACATACCTTGGAAATTTTTTAAATAAACCGTGAGTATAAATTAGACATTGCAATATAAATTATTATCCATACTCATAAGTATTAGAAGAATCAAATTCGCGTGAGAAATTGAAATTTTACAACTCAATTAATAACATATCTGAGTGGGAGACAATCCGCCTGATTCACAATCATACTTGAGAGTGCATCATTTCTCTCCTAATGACAAAATTTAGAGAGATAAGTGGATGATAGAAAAACTGTAAGAAAGACAGGAAGAGATATATGAAATAAGTATTAGACAGAAGGTGTTGAATTGATAAAGAGAGGTGATACATACAGAGAAACCAGATATATAAAAGAGGCAGAAACCCTTCAATTGCATGAAACGACGAGCATTATCCTGATGACCGCCAAAATATAATGCTGAAACAAAGGCCGTTGTTATAATTTCAGAACGTCACTGACGCGTACTGACAATGCCTCCTGTTTATGTAATTTTTTATAAAAAAGACCGAGAAAGATCTATAAAGGTTTAAAATATTAAGATAAAAAAAAAAAAAAAGTAGAACCCAGTGGAAAATTAGGAAAAAATTGGCACAGTCGTCACAAAGAGAAAGGTGAACAAGAGAGCCGACGATAACGGGGAAGACTACGTCTAATAAAATAGCAACTTTATTGACTAAATGCGACTAGTAAAATGACTTGTTTTCAAAATTTGGGCCTGAAATTTATAAAAAAAAAAACATTAAAAAAAAGTTTTATCCTGTATTTCACTTATTTTTTTAAATTTAAAAAGGAAATTTTGCTTGAATCATTAAAAAAAATATCCGTCATTTGGTTTTTTTAAATTAAGAAGGGACTTAGTCTATATGTTGAGCATTATTTTTTTTATTTATTAAATACTTTTTTTATATACCTTGTTCTGGATTGGGCAGTTGGGGCCCTATTTCGTAAGTAATTAAAATCTTTTATTTGGTACTCGCAAGTTCTGGTCTCATTTTCATACAAAAGGAAAATAATATACCTCTTCTCCCTCGGCAGATAATAGGTCAAGGACCATAATTCCATCATTTAAGTGTGATTCTAAAAAATATATAATTAATCACAGAATATTGGATAAACGTTAATATGGAACGTAGGGTTGATTACTCTATATAAGTATAGTAATTCTACTAAAAAGGTACATAAAATAAGTACACATTGTTGATTATTGAATTGTAAAGTTATTAATATTTTCTCTCATCTATCTAAATATAAACCACTACTCACCATCAGCTATTATATCTACAAAATAAATGTAGGTAGCTAATTATATAAGTATCGTCGATTACATATAACAAATGTGAATGAAAGTATATATCAGAATATCATATTTTACTAATAAAGTACTATATATTTAATTGTTATTATGACTTCAAAGAATATGAAACTTAGAATACACTTACCATAATAGACAAAGAACTAGTGTAAGAAAAAAATATTAATAAAAGAAAAAAAGCTCGTACTTCACAAATGTTATTATTTAATGAACGGACGAATATAGTGGCATTGCTAAATTTTTTATTAATTTATGATCATTAAGCATAATAATTATAGCTATAGCAGGGTCAATAGCGATGCTTTATATAAACCATCTCTTTACATAAACTAATATAAAATTCAAGTTTCTTATCGAAATCTTAACATAGATAAATACAAAAATGCAATAATCTAACATAACCTTTCATAATGTTTCTAACAATTAATTTAAGTGGAGATACCTTACAACAATCATAACTATGATACCCTCTGAAATATGTATAACATGCAATAAAGAAATATATAAACTTGTGCTTAAAGAAATCATGCAAAAGATTATGTAAAACAAGAATTTTAAAACTGTAATAATTTTTTAAATACAAAAGCTGATAACTAATTGGTTTAATATTTTTAATTTTGAAAAGAGCATATTTTGATCGAGTCTTCAAAATTACTTTAGAGTCAGCTAGGTAATTTTAATGGACAAATAATGCCACAGAAAGAATACTAAATAAAATCTAATCATAATATGACATCCTTTCCACAACCTTCACCTCCTAAACTTATAAAACGTAACACGTGAGCAGCGACTCCTAGTCACACTCCTATAGAGAACAATCAGTTTATTTATATACACACATAGTCAAATATAGAGATGGAGTGGTGCAAGTATGAATCTTAGGGGTCTCCCAGCTAAAAACGGTCTTTATTCTACTGTTTTTGGAATTACACATTACAATAAGAAACTTTCCTTCGTATATATCCACTATTTGTGTCTTATTTGCTATCACGATAATTTGGAATGAGACAGAGTCTGTTACTCCACATACGTCTGAAATCTGCTCACAGCTTGGTATTCTCTATACTAAGGGTTAGTAAGTAAGCCCAGATTAAGAAAAAAATATTGAAAACAATAGCAATGTAATAATGGTTAATAATAGACATGCTTGAATTATAATAATATACATAATTTTTATTTTTTGTTTGCTTACTTATTATTTATTTATATTGCATGTTATAGTAAATTAAAATCTCCGGGGCTTCTATTTCACGGAACCAATCAACTTTTCCCACTCGCTGTATAATTTTTAATTACTACATATTACTATATAGTCAAATTATATAATATTTAGTCATATAATTATATTTAAATATATTATTATTATATAAGAATATTTATTAAAAAATAGTTCTTTTATATTTTTATTTATACATACCCGTCTGTAGGGTTCTAAATTTAAAACAAATAAAATATAATTAATAATAATATCATTTATTTTTATTTCAAGTTGTTATTATTATACCTCACTAATATATATATTAGTTATACTATATATACGTAAAATCTCTTTAAAGGTGATATCGGGACTTGTTTAATAAGGTGGTCGTCTGGTATAGGAGCAATAATAAGAGAGTGCTGGGTGTTGTAATATCTTTTCATTTACGAAAAGCGCCAATGTGGTTTTACAGTTTTTCTTTAAATATATTTATATTTAATTAATTGAATAATATTAAATTTTGAACTTTTAAAATAAAGATATAAAGAGTGCATGCTCAATGTTAATAAAATCTATTAGTTTGGTATCTCATTGATAAAGATTATATGCACTTTTTTAACATATTCTTTCTATAATTATTTTAATCTACATATTCGTTTATAATAATTACTCATCTTTTTCTTAGAGATATTATCTGTGAATTTTGTTGATCTATTTTAAACACTTTACTTATACCTAATTAGATATACAGTCACTTTTACTCATGCACATAAGTGCGCTATAAGTAACAGATTAACAGTATATTAACTAATTGCCTTTCAAATATCACCATATTAAACTCAAAATATATAATAATCTATCTCGAAGAAACCAGGTGATTAAATAAGATACTGTTCTCTTTATATAATATTATATTATTTGATCTAACTGTTCTACAAGACAGAGCAAATGAGATTGGGTGTGAGAGATTACAATTCGCATACTCTGAATGTCTATGTGCTCGGGTTTTTCCCGTGCGTGCGTAACCGGCTGTCCTGTGGGCTTCAGTATACTAATAAAATTATTTCTTTTTCTTATCAGAGTCTTGGCTATTTGAGTCACCCTTCTTCCCATTAAATTATTGTTTGTGTGATATTTTTCCACTATAAACACTCTCTCGCAGCTGGGGTTTAAATATACATAGTTTTTTTTAGGAAAAATTTGTTTCTATCAACTAACTCGCTGGTCCTTTTAAATACGTGTTTTTTCACAGTACCTTTATTTTCGCTTACTGTTTGCAATTATCACTCGTGAAGTGTGTCTATGATATTTGTTTCTATCGCGACACTTTCAAACATATATGGCTGCATATTGCAAAAAAATTTTTTGTAACAATATAAACTCCCAAGGTCTCTCCGTCTTCTTTTTTCTGTTTGGTCGACTCAGGCTGTCCACGAAGTAAGTAACTCTTTCTATTTGTGGAACGTTTTGTCAATTCTAGTTCTCTTCTAATATATTCCACTCTACTTTTCTCTGATCTATTCCTCTTTTCTCCTTCCTATTCCCACATAACCTGACTAATTAATTAGTGACTCTTCTCTTCATATGCTTCATATTGTTGTCCACTGAACAGATGTAGCTGGATAGAAGGAGTATACTAAAAACACACACGAGTCAAGCCTTCAAGTTTCACAATATATATCTCTCGCAACATCGGTGAATTTACACAAATGCTTGTAAGAAGTCACCAGAGAACCACTTCCTTGTATATGCCAAGGGCGATAACACCTCTCCTAATAGTGACGGGACATATCCTAAAAGATCTTAAGCCTCGGGTCAGCTCAACGCCAATCTTACCTTTATGTTATGTGCTTATCAGGAAAGATAAAAAGGACTCCCACATTATGCCGCAGAGATAATGGGTCAAAGGGGTCAAAGAGGTTAAGAAGTGGGGAACAGTATATTATTAGTCCTTTTAGTTCTTAGTTTCCAAAAGACTGGGCAGAACTGGTGATGCCCTCAGATGTGATGAACACATATGCCCACAACAAGTGTTGAGATGTCGCAGACACCGTCAATAGTTAGCTGAAGACATAACTATGGAAAGATAACAAATATCTCACTAATTTGCAAACTAGATGAGACGAAACTAACTAGTTTTTCACATCATGCTTCGAAAGCTGCGCAAAAACGAAACGAATGAATTAACATCGAATTATGTCAAGAAGTTTATTATTTTTAATGATTTTAAAAAGGTTGTTATGATATGCTTTCAATTTCAAAAACAAACAACAGAAAGAAAAATATTAATTTATGTATATGTGTGCGTTGTTAGGAGAGATTTTGAGACGGGGTGTTTATAGAAGCTTGTAGATTTTTTTAAAAGTTGAATTTCACAAGGTTTTATCGATACCACAAGAAAAATATAATCCAGATATTAATGAAGTTTGAAGGCGATACGCTGAGTCTAAAGAATGATAAAAAAGAACACGAACGTAGATTTGAAATGAGTGGAAGAATGAAAGTAAGAGTCGTCGCAAGAATGAATAGAGTTTAGAGAAAGAGCGAGCAGGAGGAAACTTCCAAAAAAAAAATTAATGCTAAAATGACGCAATTGATAGAGCGACAAAGTCGCACCATCCCTCGCCCTGTATCCTAGGTAAAAATAACCCAAGTTGTTCCCACTACCTATAGAGAATAAGTGCATTAGACTGCCCGTGAGGTAATGAAAAAAACTACTAAAAAACACACACAATAGACATCTTCTGAGTTAAACTCTCCACAATTGAACAGGAATAGGAAGAATGTCATCACTTATTAACAACATTTACTTTTTATTTTGCAACGAAAAGAAACTCGTAATCAATTTGAGAGATAAATCAAAATTTGGTGAGGTCTACGACGCTCAGCATAAAATGCAGGATAATTTCTAAGGAAAAGTAGAACCTTAGAGAGGAGCATAGCGAACCGTGAGCATGTCCATTATACTACGTAATCAATAAGCCTTAGATATATGTAAGACTCCTCATATTCCCTAATAAATAAATTCCACATCAAATCTCGAAATTTGGTAGGGGAAGTGAAGGGGGGGAATAAACAAAAAATATGAAAATAACAATAGGTTCATAAAAATAATAAAATTTATATCTAAATAAAAATATTTGCCTAATAGTATTATATATGTTATTTACATCATTATCAGATTGTGAAAAATTTATTATTTATATTATTTATTAATTTAATTATTTTACTTATTATAATATTTATAATTATTATATAATATTATTATTTTATTATTTAAATTTATTATTAATATATTTATTATATAATTATTTAATTAATTTATATTAATATTATTTTATTATTATTATATTACCTTTTTTTATATTTAATTATATTTGTCAATTTCTAGAGGAGGTGAGGGACTCAAATCCTTATGGTAATATTATTATGAAGTTACGCTCAACTCTAATTATATTATATTAATATATATATAATTTAATAAATATTAATAATATAAATATATATAATATATATAATATATATTAATATATTTAAATTTAATGATTATATTAATATTATTATATAATTTATATATATTATATATATAATATATATTATTAATATATATATATTTATATATATATATATATTATATTATATAATATATTAATATATTAAATTAATAATATTATATATTATTAATATATTATATATATATTATAATATTTATATTATACTTGTTATTATAATTATATATTATTTAATATATATATAATATAATATAATATTAATATATATATATAATAATAATATAATATATATACACTATTATAATATATTATATATAATATATATATATATATATTATAATTAATATTAATATATATTATATAATATTATTATATTATATATATATATTTATATATATATATATATTTATATATATATATATATATTATATATTTATATGCTATATAAATAGATTAAATAGGTTATGTGCTCCATATATTATTAGATTAACGGAGCAATATTGTCCTTCACTCTTCACTTACAGAAATATTACTATTTGGCGTGAATAAATAGTCACAAATGTTCTGGCTTTATGTACCTCACGTTAAAATAAATAAATAGATTACTACTACTACTAACTACTAAATTATTAATCTCACCTATCAACTACTTATATACATATATGATAATAATTAAAATTATATTATAAATATTATATAATATTAATAATATATATAATTAATATATATATATAATTATTATATATATAAAAATAATATATATAATAATAAAAATTAATATAATAATAAATAATTCATAATATCATTAATAACTTAACTTGTTAATAAGATATTGAATGCCAGATTTTGGACAATTTTTAAAGTAGAAACAAGAAAATTTCGTGGAAGCTAGCAATTATATACTACATAAAATGAAGATGTTTATAATATATATAATTTATTATATTATATATTATATATATTATATTAATATATTAATTAATATATATATATATTATTATATATATATATATATAATTATTATATAATTATATATTTATTATATATATATATATATAATATATTATATAATATATATTAATATTATTAATATATAATTTATTTATATATTATATATATTAAAATTATATATATATATATATTAATTTACTATATAAAATATTTTTTTAGTATATTAATATATAGTATATATTATATTAAATATATATATATATATATTAATAATATATATATTTATAATATTATATTTAATATTTATATATATACTATATTTATATATATATATATCTATAATATAAAATATATTATATATATATATATATATATATATATTATATAATATATATTAATATATATATATATATATTATATATATAATATATATTTAAATATAATTATTAATATATGTAATTATATATTAATTATATATATATATATATATTATTATAGTTATAATATATTATATATTTATATTAATAATACATTTATTATAGATATCTTATATTATATATATTATTAATATGATATATTATTTAATTAATTAATATTTAATATATTAATATATATAATATATTATTATATAACATTAATGTTTATTATAATAGTAATTATATTATATAATTATTTTATATATATAAATATATATTTTATTTTAACTTTAAATAATTATATTATACGGTATATATAATATACCATTAAATATTTTAATATAATATATATATTCATATATTATATTACATATATTAATATATATTAATTTTAATTTAAGTAATATTATATATTGATATCTATTATAATATATATATGTATATTATATATATATTATATATTAATATTATAATAATATAAATAATATATTAATATAATATATTATTATAATATATTATATAAATATATATATTATATATTATATTATATATATATATATAATTATAATATATATATATATCATTCCTATATATTATAATCAATTTATTATTAATATTTATATAATTGATATTGTATATTAACACCAAATAATCATTTATTAAGTAATATAACTTATTGAATATATTCGTCAGGTGTTGGTCACTCCGAAGGCAGTTTTAAAATATGAGAGTGTACTCTTCTCTCTTATACTGTTGATTTATATTGATTTTATTAAATAGAACAAAACTACAAGAGTACTTGGTTTAGTATTTTTAATTAGTTTTACACATGGTTTAATATCACCTTAGTAATATTATATTCTGAGATAGTAAAGTTCTCTCGGTGTGGTTTCCTATCTTTTAGTATTTGACTGTTCTATTATTAGTGTTTTTTTTTATATTTAAAAAAAATGTGACTCAAACATAGTATCTGTTTTGATCTAATATATAATTTTTTAAATACATCAAACTAATAGGCTTTCTAAGCTATTGAATTTCTATCAATCTTAAGCATCCTTAATGATTATTTATATTTATAGGTTTCAATATATCAATATTTAAATCTTATGATTTTTAAATTAATCTATGGCGTTATTACTTAAGATTTTTGAGTATCAATAGTTCTAGTCTCTGTCAATATTTTAATTGAGGTATCAATATCTAAGAGGTTTTTTAATTGTATATTATCAAACATCAAATTTTAATTGTTACTTTAATACTGCATATTATTAATTTACGTTTTTAATATAATATATGATTTACATTATATTTTTCACATTTTTCTGGTTAGAGATAAATAAAATCGCCATTAGCTGAATTGTTTAAATATGATATTTAACACAAAATCTAAGAATCTTGAGTGTCTCTCTTGTTTGTTTTTGAAGCTTCTTAAATGAAATAGTGAGTTATTCAGTATGGAATATATTTTTGACGTAGACATGATTTTGAGATGGTTTTTTATATACTAAGGTTTTTAACTCTTGCAATTTTTAATTAATCTTTATTTTTTCTATATATAAATAATTGTATATTGGTTATCTTTAATAACTCATAAAAGCTTTATTTGAAAATTACATAACAGATTACTAATTAGAGACTAATATACTATACTTATATATAAGTAATAATAATATTATATATATAGTATATAATGAAAATAAGAAATATGGAATATAATAAAGTAGAAAACATCACTCTACAATATATTGGTTATATTTTTTAAGTTACACAATACCTGGCATAATATAAGCAATATTAATGTTCTACATACATATACTATGCTAATAACACTCAATATTTATATTCAAATAATAATAATATACTTATTAATAGTTAGCAGGTGTTTTTCTCACCCCACAAGGATTCCCTATTCCCTGGCCCATGTGTTTATAAAATATATTTATATCACATAATTAGAATGTGCCTATATTATACTATATTTTATTTTATTTATAATATATTTTATTACAACTTATAATATAATCACATTTTTTATTATAGTGTCTCATCTATAACTTGCCTTGATTATAGTAATATAAATTTTCAGATCACGAGTTTTTAATTATGATTTTCATTACATCACACTCTTATATAACTGTTTTCTTTTTTTTAATGTTTTCGCAAATGGCTAATGGGGATTTTATAAAAATTATTATAATTTTACACATTCAATCCTCACTTTTTTCTCTAGTTATGGCGTGGTTTTTTATGGGTATATATTAACTTTCCAATCTCACTCTGGGTTTGTTACAAGGTTTTTAGTAATCTTATTATTAGATCAATATATTAATGAATTAAATGATTGACCTTCACTCATTTTAATACTCTCAAATGAGTTATTTGTGAGAGTTAAATTATAACTACATACTTTTATCACTTAATAAGATTAATTTTGATTCATTTTTCAAATATATACGATACTCTATAATATGAGAGAATTATTGAGTATTCCATATTATTATTATTATTAAAATTATAAGTATCACAATAATGATATATTCAGTGATATATATATTTATTTATTA
>JABUQX010023472.1:22500-30030 GCA_015478945.1 Trachelipus rathkii
CTCACACCCTGCCCTAAGCTATACCCCTAGGGGGCTTGGTGCCCCTGTGAGATTTTAGCGGCTCTCAGCGATCACCGTTACCTAAATCGCTATTCCGTCCCTTCACAATTCAGTCTTTTCACGTCCACCTCAGTGGTGCTACATATTTTCCAAAATCGATCTGGTACGCGCCTATCACCAGATCCCTGTAGCACCCGAGGATGTTCACAAGACTGCCATGATTACACCTTTCGGTCTTTTTGAGTTCTTGAGAACCCCCTTCGGTTTTCGGAATGTTGCTCAAACTTTCCAATGGTTCATTGACAATGCCTTTCGAGGGCTACCATTCTGTTGGGCCTATATCGACGACCTGCTTATAGCCTTCAACTGCGAAGAGGAACACAAGGAGTACCTTTCTGCTGTCTTCTCCAAATTTCTCGGTGTACCCTCTCTCACGTTTCTTGGTCACACATTCTCGTCTGAAGGTGTTAGCTGCCTCCAGAAGTGTGTTGCCGCCATTCGCTCTTTTCCTTTACCCGAGACGCAGAAGCAACTGAAGCAATTTCTCGGGATGTTGAACTACTACCATCGCTTTCTACCTGCAGCAGCTGCTGTCCTTCGGCCTCTCACAGAGCTCCTCCGCTCAAAGAAAAGTAGTGTCTCGGTCAAGGTAGAGTGGACTGAAGAAGGTCGTATTGCTTTCACTTTTGCAAAAGACGCACTCGCGGATGCCACTCTCCTTGTCCCCCCACAGGACTCTACAGCAACTCACGTTCAGGTTGATGCCTCCGATTTCACGGTCGGAGGCGTCCTGCAGTAACACCTGAATGGTTCTTG
This sequence comes from Trachelipus rathkii, assembly GCA_015478945.1. Lineage (NCBI taxonomy): Eukaryota > Metazoa > Arthropoda > Malacostraca > Isopoda > Trachelipodidae > Trachelipus > Trachelipus rathkii. The sequence continues at coordinate 23,317 of JABUQX010023472.1, forward strand.
GTCTCCTCTTGACTTCTTCTCGAAGAAGCTACAGCCTGCTGAAATCCGCTACAGCGCCTTCGGCAGAGAACTGCTGTCAATCTACCTGGCAGTCAAACATTTCAGATACTTTCTGGAAGGCCGGGAATTTCACATTCTCACCGATCACAAACCGATCACCTTTGCCATGGCATCTCGAAATGAACGACACTCGCCGAGAGAAGCTCGTCATTTGGAATGTTTCGCAGTTTATGACAGACAACCGTCACATCCCAGGTACGGATAATGTCACGGCTGATGCACTTTCTCGCATCGAGATTACCTCTACATCCTCATTTCCCATCATCAACTATGAGGACATGGCCACTGCACAGTCATCAGAAGAACCCTCTCTTCCGCAGGACTCTTCTCTGCAACTCGGGTGGATTTCTCTTCCGAGAATTCAGAAGAAACTCCTCTGTGACACATGTACTGGTGCTCCCAGTCCTTCCGTTCCCCCTGATTTCCGCAAACCTGTTTTTGTTGCTCTTCACTCTCTTTCTCACCCCTGTATCGCGGTTTCTCAAAAGCTGGTTACGGCCCGTTTTGTGGCCCGGTGTTAAAACCGTTATGCGAAATTGGACTCGTGAATGCCTTGTCAGCCTTTTAAGGTGCAACGACACACCACAGCCCCTCTCGGGGAGTTTATCCCCTCTGGAGAACGTTTTGAGAAAGCACATATCGACATTGTTGGTCCCCTTCCTCCTTCTGATGGGCATCAATTTATCCTTACATGTATTGACCGCTTCACGCACTGGCCGGAAGCCATTCCTCCCCTGCCGTACATGTAAACTTAATAAGTTTTCATGAACTCACTGGGTTGCGCTTTAGTGTATACCGCTTATTGTGACCACGGATACCATACCATAACAATACCATACTCCAAGCACGTCCACCCGAGATATCCAACAAGGAATAAACCTTGCATCGCCAAACACTGTTAATGCTGTCACGTCTCCGCTCCGGGCACCACCCTTCCCTTTCAAGGAATACAAATTTAATTATTTCAACGATTCCTCCCCTACTGTCATAATACACCATTCCCAATCAATTGGACAACACAAAACATCTTTATAGATTTCCCCTGCTTTAGCGAACATCAGATGTAATTTCAAGCTACCTTTAATTTTAACAGATCACTGAGCTCGGCATTGCATGGTGGCGGAGTACCCCGGGTCGTCCGTTTCTCATAAGGAGGGGAGCTAGAGGATCGACAAAGTAAGTATATATATATAATATATATATATATAATATATATATATATATATAATATTATAATATATATATATATATAATATAATAAATATATATATATATTATATATATATTATATATATATATATATATATACTTTTTTTTTGCTTTCTCACCCTGACTACCTCCACAATGGAGCGAGTCCAATACCAGCTTTTCCAAATACCCCACCAACAGCATCCAGGCCATCCTCAGATATCTCACCAGGCTTGAAAGCTTCCAGATTGATCTTAGGGTGAGAAGTCAGATAGACTAGGATTAGCAGAAGAGTGAGGATGTGTCTTCAACGGGACCTGGTTACAAGCTTGTAACCAGATATTTGCCTCCAGTGGTTTGGTTAATGTTGAATCTGTTGTAATATTGTAGCGTTAGCGTGGTGCCGCATCCTTAGATAATTGGCATAAGAGAGTCCTTGACTTAACTCTTGGTAGGGAGTTGAATTCTATAGGTGCTATTCTGAGTGGATGTTTGTTATTAAAAATGTTGTGTGTGGTGGTCTGCGTCTTAGAATATTTTTCTGTTAAGGTACTTAAGATCCTGCCCTTTAACCACTAATAAATATTAGTTTAGAAATAATTACTTTCAAAATGTTGGTAAAGAAGCTGGTGAAGAAGGAGGTTGTTATGATGATCTGTGGTGGATGGGGTCTGGAGAGGGACAATATGTGGCATGAGTGTTGGGTATAACTTCTTACGTTATAATACACCATTCCCCCATTGGTAACTCTGACCCACAATCTTATAGACTCTTAATTATAACCTTTTTCTCCAGCAACTCCAGGCATGCCCTAAACTAATTTTTGCGCACTTTAATACGGGGTATAATGGGGGCATTACGTCGTTTTTTTTGGTAACTATTCTTGGAATGAATGGTGCTTTGACACGGAGGGATGCTTTGCGTCACTGCTGAAAAGGTACGAACTGGAATCACCAGGGGGATGAGCAGGGCTCATTCCCATCTTCATAATGCAATTAAAAAAATCTATTTCTCCCCAAAATCCATGGATCGATGGTGAGAAGCAGTGTAGTCCTCACAGCCAGTCAATATTAGGAGATGAGACAATATACCAAAATGCCATCATGCGTAGTTCAACCTTCTACAAATATCTCCTATACAATCAGGCAGAAGAATAAGATCTCTGGAAAAAATCAGAAACCTATCTCGGACCAGGCTAAAGCGCACTAAATCTCCACTAAACAAAAGACCAAAAATATTGGGACTTACATATGTGTTCACATAATGATAAAAAATTTTCTAGCCTCTTGCCAAAAACATCTCTAATACAACTATTTATAATCTGGCCTATTACTCCCCTTATTCGCCTCTAGACGCTGTCAGAGTAAGCTAGCTCTCCTTCTTGAAAAAGGTCCATGAAATCCCGGCCTCCTTTTTCAATCTAATTCTACCCTGGACAATTCTGCATTCCACCTCCAACTACTACTTCTCCTCTCAGGTTTCCCATATCTTTACCTGTGATTATCGCACATGATAGTGTATTTGAGATCCTGAGATCTATGAACGCCAGTAGTATGCTAGTTTCCCGGACGGCGGATTCCTTTATCGTGTTATATTTGAGGGAGTGTGGCTTCTGAGCTGGCCCCCTGTCTCAGTTACAGCACATCTACTTCTCTATGTCTCAAATCTAATACTTTTCCTCAGTGATGATAGAATAGCGCATATGTTCAACCCAAGTTCCGAAAAAAAGTATCGCTCGATCTTCTCACTTATCTCGCTCCCATAGCTCTCACGTAAAGCATCGTAACACTCTCTCGACGCTCGAGTCACACTGGTGACATAACTTTCCATAATCTAATCTGTAGATTTAAATCGGTCTTCTGCCCTATAGGGACTATGAGGGGGTCTTGCGTAGTTGACGCTATTGAGTCATTCCAAAGCTTTTGCACCGGGTAATAGGTACACACGTCATCTGCTTTCAAGCTCCCTTCCTTTGGGTTTTCTCCTTCTCTTTCCTTACTTTTGTCTAGTTTTCTCTCCGATCGCTACATAGCAGCACTCGTTGATGTGGAGGGTCCTCTTCCTCCTTTCCTGCGTAATTGTGAATGGTTCTTCAAAGGTTATACTTTTACAGCAACGATTCTACTCAGCTTGTACTTTTTTAACTCTAGTTAAAAACTATTATGCCGATGATATCACATCCTCCATTTCTTCCTATATTGACTCCTCTTTTTGCATCTAAGAGTTGACTCTTCGTAATCTTGCCAATTTGGATGGGATTTTCCCGGTGGGGTCACCGCAACATATTGTAAAATTCAACTCTTTAAAAACTCGACTTCTTTTACATCTCCATCTCAAAAACACCTTTCACAACTTTTCCTATTTACCTTCGACGCGCATCTCAAGCGCCTGCGTTCATCTGTGAAATAACATAAACATATGTCTTGGTATTCAAACATAGACAACACAATTTAGTTTTTGAAACTACAGTGAGGGCAATTCATTGACATAAGTTACTGGTTCTTAAAGAAGCTGGTGAATTCACAGGTTGTGTGGAATTCTCTCTCTCTTACTGACATTTTCCAGTTAAATAAAGGCCTTATTCGCCATCGTATGGAGTACTGTTCTCCACATCTAGGGGGTTCCGGCTCCACCCTTTCTATTGGGTAAGCCTCAAGTACTAAAGCTAGAGAGGTACCTCAAACTGCCCCTTTCTTTTCAAGCTCCCTTGAACCCCCTATAATCTGCAACGTGACGTTGGCGCACTATAACATTTCTATAGGTACATAAGGATGCAAGATATGCTCAGTGGAGGTTGACCTCTCGCATTCCACCACCCTTGCGTTGGCCCTCAAGGGGCCCGCAGAGAACAGTACTCCATAACGATGGTTCGAATAAGGCCCTTATATAACTGAGTAACTCGTTCAGAGGAAAAAAATTTCATCAAACACTGAACAGAAAGTCCCAGCTTCTTTAAGTGACCACAAAACCACCATTCAGCATCCAATAATATTGTAACATTGAGGTTTTCAAAACAAATTGTAGTCATATATTGAAACAAAAGAAGTTTAATCGCCTCCTATTCACAGATGAAAAGACGTTAGAGCCCAACGCTCGACAAACAGAGAAATAGGAAAGTTGGAGGTGTTTTTGAGAAATGGAAGATGCTTAAAGAAGTCGAGATTTTTAAGAAACATTGGAAGATTTTACAAAGTTGCATGCGAATAGAACCCACCCGAGAAACTTCCCATCCAAATTGGCAATAGGCAATTACTAAAAAACGAAACGCAAAAAAACAACGTCACACAACCCATCAATGCAACAAACAACCGCAACAAAAGGAGGAGCAGATTGAATGAGTAAGAATGAGAGAGTGAATCATCGGACGATAATAGTTAACAGAGTTAAAAGTTACAGCCATGGAGTAGAATTCGTTGATGAAAAGATGATAACCTTGAAGAAAAAACAATCACAATTAGCAGAGAAGTAGAGGAAGAGAGGACGCTTCCAATCAACGGTGCTGCTATTAGCGATCGGAGTAGAAACTGACAAATAGTAAGGGAAAAGAGAAGGAGGAAAACCCAAAGGAAGGGAGCTTAAGTAAAGCAGAACGATGTACCATACCGGTCAAGGCTTTGGCAATATGTCAGCGTCACGCAACGCAAGACTCCCATAGTCCCCTAAGGGCAGAACCATAAATCAGCATTAGATTAGGAAAAGAGTTAATGTCACCATATGACCTACGAGCGTCGAAAAGTGACGAGCAATCTAGATCCAAGAGAAGCTAATGGCCAGATAATTTGACACAAACAATGATCACCGCCGGATACCTTTTTTCGGAATTGTTGAACATTATGCGCTCCTTCGACACTGAGGAAAACAAGTCATTAGTCATTGAAAAACATAGAGAGTAGAGAATGAACGAGAAAGACAGAGGGCCAAACTCAGTAAAGACACCACTCCTCATAAACACGAAAAAGGAGAATGCCTCCGGAACTAGAAATAACAAACAGGACGCCAGTTCATAGATCTCAGGATCATCAAACACATAATCATGCTCGCGATACAGGTTAAAGTAATATGGGGAAAACCTGAGAAGGAGAACACAACCAGTAAGATAGGAAAGTAAGGAACAACCCATAAATGCCAGACAATTGCTTCCAGGGAATAGAATCTGATGAACAAACAAGGAGGCCCGAAAGAGAAGACCTTTAATCACAGAAAGGAGAGCTAGCACAGGGACGCGTCAGAGCGAATAAGGGGAGTAAAGGCAGATTTAAAAAGTTGTTAGAGATGTTTTTGGCAAGAGGCCAGAAATTTTTATCATTAGTAAACCAAGCAGGTTGGTGCACTTTCTTTACTCGATAAATCAGCGACACGCTTAGCCTGTCGATATAGTTTGCCCCTGCACTCTCCGACAGAATGAAAATTGGTAAGAGTTATTAGGAGAACGAGAGTTTTTCCATGCCGTAGGTAATGTCTACTACTCCCTAATGACGCTAACACGCATCACATACAGATCCTATGGATTATTGGGCGGCGAGAAAAACATAGATTAGTTAAGATGGCAATGAGCCTGCTCATCACATCTGCGATTACACCCCGTACCTTTTCAGCAGTGACCAAAGCATCCTCCGTGTCAAAGCACCATTCATTCCAAGAATAGTTACCAAAAAAAACGACGTAATGCCCCCATATACTCCGATTAAAGTGCCAAAATATTATAGAGAGTAATTCAATAGTTTGCTTGTGAGAAAGAGATTATATTAAGAGCTAATAAGATCTGGGGTCAGAGTTACCAATAGGGGAAGAAATGGTGTATTTATAACGAGAAGTTATACCCAACACTCATGCCACATTGCCCTCTCCAACCCCATCCACCACAGACTCAAACAACCTCCTTCTTCACCAGCTCTATATTACAAACAAATTCTGAACATTTCACCTCCATCAAACAACATATCATACACTAAACAAATTCACACGACATTAACAGAAAAATACCTAAGACGCAGACCACCAAACAACATTTAAACAAACATCCACCAGAAATAGCACCAGAATTCAACTCACCTCCCCAAGAACTAGTCAGACATCCTTGGCCAAAATTAAAGATGCGGCCACCCACGCTAACCATTACAATTTAACAAACAGGATTCAACATTAACAAACCACTACAAATATCTGGTCAAGCTGTAACCAGGTCCCGGAAGACACATCCCACTTTCTGCTATCCTGTCTATCTGACTCTCAACCAATCAATCTGGAAACAATTTCAGCCCTGGGAAAGATATCTGGAGGAGGCCGGATGCGTCGGCGGGGTATTTGGAAGCTGGATGGACTCGCCCATGAGGAGGTAGTCAGGGGGTGAGAAGCCAAAAAAAAAGTATATAAATATGTGATATAATGTATAATTTGAAAAGATATAATAATATATATATATAATATAATATATATATATTATATATAATATATATATAATAATAT